>JAQFYM010001622.1:0-31023 GCA_034694785.1 Agrenia bidenticulata | reverse complement strand
GCACATAGATTCCTTGGACAGTGTCAAAAGTGTTTTGACAGCTCTCTCCCGTTTGTACAGTCTGCGGTGGGTAGTTGTTGGGTTCACTCTGTTCTAGAACGGCTTGAATTGGCACTCTGGAATGGAATGAGGGTTAGGATTTTGAGTATCTTAAGGATAACACCACCCCTGGGGTTATCAACACTTTCCGTTTCTGAGTAATTAAACACAATTCCCAGGGTTGGTCAGGCAAGGATGAGTCTGCCGCGGGCTTTGTTCTATTTTGGCTGGATTGTTTTTTTAAAGCTTTGTTTGTCTACCCGGTCTTCGAACTCAACGCCCTTGGCTCTTTTTTAATTCATTTATTACTTGCAGCTATTGGAGCCTGTTTAAAAATCCAATTCAGAGTGATGTGGCTTAATTTAATTCCCGTGTTTTGAAGGCTTTATCAACAAATTAATTACTGCACTAACTACTTTTAGACTGGCATAAATTATCCCTAATTTGACACTTGGAAATGAGTTAGGAAGCTTCGGTGTAAAGGATTTTAAAAATCCAATGTTTTTAAACCAAAATCTTCTTAGGAACTTCAATTTAAATATTTGTATTCTATTTTTGCCCCCCTTGCCCCTTAGGAAAAAATGCCCCCTTGATATTCATAATTAAATTGAACGTACTTTCACCTCCACCTTTAAAATCAAAGCCCTGAGAAACTCAAAAAGTCACTATACTTAAATGTCTATAAACTACAATTGAAAGGAGAGAAAGATCAAAAATAAAAGACCCTTAAACGACCCTTAAAAACTAAATGCCCCCTAATTTCACAGAGAGGAGGTAAAAGGTCGGCCGTATCAACTTCCTTTACATCTCAACGTTCATTTCAGTCGTTCAACTCCATAATAAAGTTTTTCCCAAACTCCTCTTGAATGAAAAATAAAACTTTCTTCCCCCAATAGAAAAGTGTTCGGAACGTCTGTGGATGAAAAAAAACTATTCCCCAAGTCCCAAACCGTCCAAAGGAAAGTCCACTTAAAGGGCTCTCTTCATCGTCTACGAAGGTGCTAAAGCCCACACGGGCCAAAGCTCATAAGGCCAATAATGGATCAAGTGCAGATACTGCCAATCCAGTTCATGGCCTAATGGGCTCGGCTTAGTTACATCAAAGATGACTTGTGTTGATACTCTCTGCCTTTTTAAATCTCCTTCGTTTTTCCTATGAGAACCCCAGGGGGCACAGTGCCTTTTATTTATACATCTCTCTCTCTAGGCTCAAAGAGTTCATTGATTCACACACGTGCTTGATTAATTAGTACAATAAAAGGCTGGAGTTGAGGGCAGAGGAAGATTCATCCCGTCTCTATCTCATCATAGAATAATGAAGGTTTATATTCCTAATCTACTCGACCCCCTATGGCCTATGACTATTGGATCCATCCATCCTCTTCGCCCAGGCCCCGCAAATCCTTTCCAAATTATCTGGACACACACCACACAACAGATCTGTCCTAGATCTGCTTTCTCTTCGGATCACCAAGTCTCTAAGGAGATCTTTGTTTGTACTTTGTGACTTTGTGTGGGGGCCGGATCGGTGGGGGCAGGGTAAAAAATATAAAAATACAATAAAAACTCAAGGATTTCTTGCCCCTTGTTGTTGAGGGAGCTTGGGGAATTGAGATTTAGGGATTTTACCTCACAAGTTTCTCACTGACATTCGGAGGCCATAAATCAATAGGGACAAGTCCAATTATGGGGGGCAAGTGGACATTTTTTGAAATCATACTGTCCATTCTATTATTCTTCCTTGAGCTTCTTCTATATATAATAATAATAATAGTAACCAGTACAGATAATACCTTTGAGAGATGCGACATTTATCTCTACGACTTTTATGCTGGCACAAATATATGTCTGGACACAAATATGCCTGAGACATACATATTTTTTATAAGCATTAATTTCTGTGCCTGGAGACAAGTCCTTTTATGTTTATCTCCAGGAATATTTGTCATGGAATAAATGTAGCTGGATATTGTCCTGGAGTATAGGATAAAAAGTAATGCCGGGGTGTATTTTTTGTGTTTTTCAGTGGATGGGCGATAGGGGCGATGACATTTGCAGGGGTAGGGTGTATAATTACATGGGCTATAATGGGCGTATTCATGGCCCACAATGAAACGCCCGTTGTCCGGGCTTCCGGTCGAGAGTTGTCCTATGTTATCTTATCATCTCTATTCTTATGCTTTGCCTTAACCTTCCTATTCATCATCAGGTTAGTCCCTCTTTACCAACTCTTTTATAAATCTTCTTTTGAACAAAACTATTGTGTTGTTGCTCTCTGGCCGGTGATGGTCCTCTGGAAGGTTGTAGTCCTCGTGGCACTCCTACTTCCTGACCTAATTGTGTCCCTCGAGATTCGTAAGATCTACTCCAGCCCTAAGAACCTCTTGTTCATCCCCAACACAATGGTCGTGTTACAAAGGAGCTGTTGGCTTTGGCTCTCTCCTAATACCCGCATTGATTTTGATTTCCCAGGCCCAACGACTGGATTTGCGGAGTCCAGGAGTTTGTCACGGGATTTGTATTCACCGTCGTCTACTCAGCCCTTCTTACCAAGACCAACAGAATCGCACGGATTTTTCAAGCGGGTCGGAAATCGGCTAAACGTCCACAATTCATCACTCCTCGATCTCAGCTCTTCATCTGTGCCATGATTGCCTTCGTACAGGTTCGTCCCCACCCCCTCTTCTCAATCTTTTACCGGAAAACACATCAGATTTTAACTACTAGGAGACTTGATAGAATCACAGACCCGGTTAAGATCCACCACCACTGC
The DNA here is from genome assembly GCA_034694785.1 of Agrenia bidenticulata. Classification (NCBI taxonomy): domain Eukaryota; kingdom Metazoa; phylum Arthropoda; class Collembola; order Entomobryomorpha; family Isotomidae; genus Agrenia; species Agrenia bidenticulata. The sequence continues at coordinate 28,211 of JAQFYM010001622.1, read as the reverse complement.
CACTAACATCATCATCATCATCTCCCTGTGATACTTGCAAGTTCATGCATCATCACCCACCTAACGTATAACTTATCTCCGCTCCCTCCGGACCTGACAAGAGACAAGGCTTTGTTGATGGTGGTAGTGGCTGGAGACATGGATTATTATATTATTACTAGAGGCAGTATGAGTCAGATCTATGCGTGTTATGTCCTCTCTCTCAGCCTTATATAAATGAGTTGAACTCGGCTGTTTTGTGTCAACCCTGGCAGTGGCTTCCGGGGACATAAATCAGTTGTGTCGGGTAAATCTACCCCCCCCCTCCTGAGCAGTTTTGATACACTCGTAGAGAGCTCATAGCGAGGAGTCAATACAGATAGTGCTACTCCAGTGGCAGTGGGGGCTGTCTCTGAGTATAATAATGATTTAATGGATGTCCCACAAGTCTCCCTCGGGAAGTCCAGGTGACTAATGGAATATTGATTGAGCCTCTGTGATTCCCACGTGTGTTTATTTTTGTATCCAGGTACTGATATTGGGGGTGTGGATGCTGCTCCAAAGACCCAAGGCTTCCTACTACTATCCCACAAGGGCGGACAACTTCCTGATCTGCGAGGCTTACATAAACCACTCGTATGTCGTGGCGTTCTTCTACCCCTTGTTCATCATCTTTGTGTGCACTGTGTATGCCGTCCTCACAAGGAAGATACCTGGGGACTTTAATGAATCGAAATGTATTGGCTTTACAATGTACACCACCTCCATCATCTGGCTCGCCTTTGTCCCCATCTACTTCTCCACCGGAACTCAGGTACGTGTGTGACAGGTTGACTCTAGGCATGAATGTTGACTCCGCTCCCCGATTCCGTCCCTAACTGGTCTTGAGTTATGGGAGACGGGTACGGGTGTATTCAGTGGAGATGGGAGAAAGTTATGTATGATAATTTTTAAAGTCATCAAGCAAGTGTCTGTGTAAGGGCTGAAGGTGTGTCTCTACTTGTGTTTTTTGTATAATTTATAGGTGGCCCTGAGAGTGACGAGTATGACGGTGGCAATTTCCTTGAGTGCATACGTAATGATCGTGTGTCTCTTTGGTCCAAAATTGTATATCATATTATTTCACCCGGAGAGAAATGTGAGACAGAGTATGATGACTCCTACTACCCGCATTGCAACGCTGGCCACCCCGACCCCTCCACCCCCGTCAATTCAGATGACGGGTCTGAATACCAAGCAGTCGAACCATTTACCAGTCCTCCCACTTACTAAACGAGTTGATGCTGCCACTCAGGCCGATGGTAATTCCAATTCTATACAACATACATCCATCTCCACATCCCCGCAGACATGTTCTGGCCTTTTATTGTTGGGAATAAAAAGTTTCCCTCGGACCAGACCCTCGTCCCTTGATTGCAATCCAAAAACTTTGAACTCAGTTATGACTTTTGATCTCTCCTTTTTACAATGTAAAGTATTTTTTCCCCCTTTGAGAATTAAATGATTTTCCCCGCAGCCTAGAATTTCCATAATGCTAGAAATACCCGTACAAATGTGTTGACAGGAAAGAGAGCATTTATTTCGTAATGGCGCATTGGTCTGGGAAAGATATAAAAAAATTCTTCAAATAATACTTTCTCCGAATTTACGACCCTTTTTTACGACACTAATTTATTTCATATCGCTTAACACCTCCAGTTTACTTTAAATACGGAACTATTACCCGCACTGTCCCGCACTACTACGACTTCCCAACATAAATCACCCGGCCTAATTCCTCTCTCCTTTCCACGCTTTCCAGAGTGCTTTTCTGCATCATTGGACAGAACTGGAATTTCATTCTTTGTAATGCCACCCCCTGACGAGTTTAATATTTGACATTATTTGAGATTATTTGAGGGGCAAGACACCGGGGGGTACATGATTGGATTCATTAATTCTTTTGTATTACAGTTGAGAATGATCGGGTGGGGACTCCGAGCCGTCAGAGTAACTCCATTCATCCCATCCTTCCACCCGAGATCCTTGAGACTGCAACTCAAACAGAAGAGTTAATCGAGCGTCATCAACGAGTATGGAATACTAATATCGATAAGAATGACTGCTTGGATGGCGATGACTCTTCCCAATCACCCAACAGGCTCATCCATCGAGTCTCCTTCAAGCGAGGGATGGAAGGCTCCAATCGCATTCACATGTCCTCCATGGACTCCATGGAAGTCATCTTATAAATCAGCTGGGGAAGAGACTAAAAATATCTGCACAACGTGGGATTGGATTTTGGAGCAAGCAGTTATTTGAAATACTCAAACGTGAAAAGTGCCTTGTTATAGAATAATTATTGGCGGAGCTGGATTTTTTTTTTCAAACAATATTAATAATTAATGTGAGTCACGTGCTGGAGAAAAGTTTATCTGGTTGTCAGTATGGAAAGTTTATCCAATTACTAAACTCTCCACTTGTACCATCAACAATGTCGAGGAGATGAAAGCTCGGAGATTTCTGCATTCCAGGTAAGACTCACTTCTTTGACCCTTTGCCCTTTATTGAGATCTTTGCATTCCTTTAATCAAGGCAATTATCTCATCTTTCAACTCCGTCGTACCACAAGAAATCCATTAGGGAGGTTCAGATTGGAGGTTAGGGTGGCTGAATGTGAAGGGTGAAGGTAATAAGGTTGAGAGCATTGCAACCCAAATCCCACCGTGTCTCAACCTCCCTACTGACTTGCAATTAAACTTGCCTCTTGTAAGGAACTGCCACTGCTTTTTACTTGGTCACTCGAGTCTTGGAATTAAAGTGGAGGAAAATGTCCCATGTAATAATAAGAAATCGGTTATTCGCAATTTATATCAATTTCCTCCAAATGTTTCGAGTCCTGAGAAAGGGGTGTAAAATATTTGAAATGACGTGTCCCTTCACATTTCGTGTGAAAGGTGATTTGTTTGAAATTCTATTTATCCGCTGGTACTTTGGGAAGAGAAATCCAATCTATTCCCTGGGTGGTGGAAGAGATTATAAAAGATCAAAAAGTATGTGTCGATGAAATTGGGAAATAAGTCGAGTATAATAAATACACCGGAACAGGGAACTTTTGTAGTCCTAAGTACATGTCAAGAATACAAACAGAGCCCGGGCAAGTATGAGTCACTTTCTTCCCACACATATCCTCCGTAAAGAAGAAAGTAAATTGAATAACGAGGTCGTCCCGGTGGTCCAACCTATAAAAATTTAAGGGTCGGCTCGGGTCAAATACAAAATGGAGCCCAAAAAACAAAGGGTACTAAAAAGGGATAAAAGACTCCAGTCCTTTACCTTAAACACAAAGTCATTGGGAAAAGGTCGAGGGGGAAAAGCCTTTGAAGAATTCCTCAAATTCAAACATCAAACCACCGGCTTGGGTCGGAGTCTTAGGAATCCTTGAAATAACCCCCACTGGATGCTCCCTTTATCCAACCTCTGTCCAACTTGATTTCTCATCATGTGAGCATGTGAACCGTTAGAAATGGTCCACTAAAAATAATAGGCATATATACCCTGACCCCTATATAAAAATACTACCACCTTCTCCATCCTCTAGCACTAGCCAAAAGAGATCGCAAATAGGGCTATCAACTCCCTAATCTTTATCTCCTATCCACCATGGACACATACAAGAGATTCCTCTGTCTTCTCCTATCACCTTGGCTCATTTCCGAGCCCTTTCCCATTATTTATTATCCATACCGCTTCATGATGGCCTTGTACCGCAGTCTTACTCCTCCAAAGATATCACATTCGGAACAAAAAAGTAACCACAGGACGGGGTTCTTAGAATATCATCCACGTGATACTTCAGAGAACCATAAAGGGCCAAAAACCTGCCTTGCACAGGTCGCTTTCAGTGATGGGGCAGGGGCCATTCTTAAGACGGGCTTTTTGAGAGCCCCTTTGGCGGGCCATTGTTGTCAGAGGGGATAAAGTCCAAAGGGGTAGAGGCACCCAAAACCTCCGCCTATGGATGAAAGACAGAGCTTTGATTTTTCTTTGAAATCCCATTTGAGCAATTAGGATGTCTAGAGTGCAGTGTGTAAGGGAACATTTTGGGTAATTACTTACACGGACTGCACTAGACTCTCAACTCAAAACTACTTGCTACTTCATCCTCCCTTCTTCAAGGACATCAACTCAATGTCCTTTTCAGCACAAGTTTTTCAACATTTTTCATGCATACGGACATTCGTTTATAGTTGCACTACCAACTCTGGCTTTTCTAACTGGCAGTTACAGCCGGTTTCTTTGTAAATGTTCAAAAGTGGGTTTCAAAGGTCCAAGTTGATCTGTTCTTCTTGAAAATGGCCCTTTTCCTCCTTGTCGGCCGTTGGAGTAGAATTTTGAAAAGATTCCAAGCTCGTTGAAGTGAAAAAGGGAGAGAGATCGACTCTCATAAGCCCATTCATCTCATATTCTCAGAGTCTCGAGAAATCAACTCCCTTTTTTTCTTAACGAAATGTTAAGTCTAAATAATAATGAGTGTCGTGAAATGAGAGTCAGCAAGTCTGATTCTCACGATTCATTCATCCCTCTCATCTCACATGGCTCCTTTACCTTCCCTTTCTTTCCCAGTATGGCAAGCCCAGAGTGGCAAGCCCAGTCTGGCAGGCACAGTAAGGCAGAGGGGGCTGGGGGGTAGACACAGAGAACGATTCTCAATTGTCTCCAAGCCTATTGTCCCCTTTCTTCTCTCTCTTTCCAAGGCTTGTTAGGAGAAGTCTTATTTGTGCATAATAGTCAATATCCGCCCATAAACTCCTAGTCCCTATAGTCCACACAATCTACGGATAATTTCCATACTCTCCTTTAGATTTTTTTTCTATTTCCGAGATGATATTCTGCTGTAGTGTCATTTTTTTAGATTTTTCCCTGACTCTTCTTTTCCATCCCATCTGATTCTTGTTAGAGAGGAGTAGGAGAAAGGACAGGCTCCTTAATGCCAGTGGCACTGCATCATCATCTCCGATTACACATTCTCTAATGTTGAATATTGGGAATTTCCCATTTTTTTTCCACTCTCTCACATTCTTCATGCTCAATTCTCCATGTTAGACAATACAAGATGAGGTATAGTTCATAGTATACGGAGGATGCACCGGAGGGGGACGGGTATTATAACATGTCCTGGTGCTATGAGGTACTTGATCCTAAATTGAAATGCAGATCTCTCTCGTCCTTCCTACTGCCTCTCCTATTTCCTCGTGTACAAATACGGGGAGGACGGAGCCGGGTTGATTTTTTTTAGACTTGAGAGTGGGTAAAAAGGCGTAGATTTGAAATATATGATATAAGAGAGGTTTGATATACGGACGGACAGAGAGGGAGGATGGGATGGGATGCATGGGAAAGAGCATGGAGAGAAATGTTGTAGGAGACGGAGAAAGTGGATTGCCATGAAATGAAAAGTGCTACTTACATTTTAGGAGTCCCATCCTATTTTCTGACTTGTTAACTCTCTCTCTTTTTTAAGAACGGATGGGGCAGTGGGAGCAGAATCGTGGGGTTTCAAAAGTTTGCAAGTTTGCAAAAAACAAACAACTAGGGACGGGGAACTAGGGTAGGAGATTTTATGTATGGGAGTGAGTTTTCAGAAACTTTGGATTAGACGACACTCGACAGTGAGATGTGTCAAGGTGTTAGAGTTGCTGAGCATGTTTCTCTTTTTGTTTAAAGGGGGAATTTGAGACGAGGAGAAAGTCCATAGGAATAACTTGGGCTCTCCGACTTTGTTTTTCTTTAGGAAAAATAAACCGGTCAAAACGAATGTAACCAAGGCTGGTCACTTTTATTTTTTATTGTCAACTTGAGTTTCGAATATTCAAAATTTAATTGTCTTATGACACGTGTATCCAATTTAAAACGAATTCTAACTACGCCTGTCGCCTGTCAGGTCCTTCTTTAAACTTATGCAGCAGAAAAGCTCCTCCACTAGTAAATAAACTTTAAAAAACACCCTCAAGGGTCCACAAGATTATGCCCATCTTCGAACTTAGCCTGTGCTAGGACATCCTAAATGCGTATGCGTATCTGACAACAGATATTAAAAACTGACTTGTTTAAAATCTATCGTCCGGACGGACGGACGGAAGGACACAGGAACATCTACACAAAGTACCTGCGCTACTGAATAAAAGGAAATCCCAGTTTGGCATTGTCTTGGATTCTTCTCCACACTTTCCTTTAGTCTTCCGTCTGAGATTTGTAAAGAGAAGAGAAAGCTTAAGTTAGTATTTGATATAAGAGTAAAGGAAGGATGAATTCATTTCTCACGGCCCAACAGAATTGGTTGATGCATACAAATCCCCCACCACCTGTCTCTTCCTCATCAATCTCCAGACTCTCGGCACACTCTGAGAAATCTAGTTAGAAAGCTGTGGAACTACCATCTCTCCTAATATCACAGCACATAGGTCGGGTAGCCCAAGAGCCGGGCCGCTCCGGGGCGAAGGGACAGGAAAGTAAACACAGACGGGGAGAAATGGAGGGAAATCAATTTATTCCTCTGTGACCTAATCAGGAGTGAAGGATTGAAGAAATCTCCGAATTCGGATCCTACTTCCTAAATCCCCCGTTACCCGCACTCTCTCCGGTGATTAAATGTTATACTGATTGTGATACCCGCTTCCGCTACAACTTTCTCCCTTGTTATAAGCTGTTATGAAAAAATAGCCATCGGGTTAGATAAATGTATGAGGGGAAGTTGTAAGGTCTCATATGGTCTTAAGGTTAGCTTTCAAAAAAAGTGTGGAGAAGAGTGAGAAGGGCCTTTTCCACATGTTTTTACGGCTCTATGGCTTTAAATTCCCTTATCTTCTTCTTTCTCTCTCCGATTTTTTTTATTTATAAAACCGGGTGTTTTCTCTTCCTCTCTCCTTGAGAAGGTAGAGAGAGAGTTTTTTTCGGATAACGAGAAATCGGGTAAGAAAGTGTGAGAAATCGTTTCCAGTTTGAACTCGAAGAGTGGAATATTTTTTTCCCTTCTGGATTTCAATTTTTTCTTAGTTTCATTCAATTTCGTCTTGTTCGAGCCATTTCCCATGTCTTGTCCGTTTGCCTCCCACAGCCTCCCCCTCCGTCCTCATGGATTTTTCAAAGCTCCTACGAATATCAAGGGGAAACGGATTTGACAGCATATTTATCTATCTTTATACAAGATTTCATATCAATATTCCAATACTGGCTTCAGGATAATAAAAGCCTTGTAGTCAAATACCAGGCCCATCCATTCACATGATAATAAATACATAAGGAAAGACAACACTTTTTACCAACTGAAAAATACCATTTTTTTCGCTTCAAAAAACGAATATAATTACCCCCACTAGTTTCTCGTACCTTTTTCGAAAGTTTCGAACTGTGTAGAAAGGGAGTAGAAGTTGGCAGGAGGTTCGGAGCCAATTTCGTTAATTGACCTCCTTTCCTTTGCTCAAAGGTACAAAAGGAGTGTGGGAAAAGGCTCGGAACGTCTCCATAGATTAGCCCGACATTCTCACACAAAGGTCTCGGGAATAACTAATTTATTTAACATCTCTCATTTGCCCCCACTGCTACTTTTTACTTTGATGACTCATTACGCTCCTCTGGCCTCTCTAGCTACACAATACGCCCAATAATTGATTTACTTAAATAAGCTTTTCTTAGAAATTCCCATCTTCCCAACGGAACCTTCTCCAATGAATTGGGAACATAAGGTGAGATATTTCCAACTAGTATCGAAATACTTTATATTCAATACACAAGGGAGGCGGGGGTCATTAATTAAAGATAATTTACAGGCTCCCCTTGGAATGTAAAAAGTATTCGAGGACTTAGAACCAGTACAACCTCTTCTAGCTATTACTATTACAAGGAGAGTTTTATAATTCGGAAAAGGTGGGCAGTAGGTCGTAAATAGTTAAGTCTCCTAGTCCCTTTCCCAAGACTCTTTTAAAAGGGTGAATAATTACTATACGATTCCCTTTGAGTGATTAGTGACTATAGTGACATGTGCCAATTAGGTGGAATATAATTATTCCATGTCATATTCATAGGATAGATGGAAATCCCACGCGTCCTCCAACAATTCCACCACCGACCATTTCAACCAGATCCCCAAAGTTCCATTCTCCACTTCTTGGATGGATTGATTGAGAGCCCGTTAAAGAGTTAGTCCGCTATCTCTTATCTCGTTGTGTGGTGGGGGGAGCGGGGTATGGGTCCTCTCCTATGAGTTCATTCTTCAATCTGTGTATAGGCCTTTTATTTGGCTCGTCTCTGGTCTGAGGCACAAAGAGGAGATTCCACTAGTCATGGGCTAATTTGCTGGTTGAGTTGTTCATGAGATAGGCAAGTTGGATTGTGTGTCCGGGAACTTTTTGACATACTAGTTTTGAACATGTCTATCTGTTATCTCTATGAGGATGTATGTGTTATTGCGGTTGGAGGTCGGTGGTAGTGTGCGGTAGGACCATAGCCACCACCGTCCATTCAATACAATTTATTACGTGGAGAAGTGTATTGGTCGGACGTTGAGACTGGAATACCCGGGTGGGCTATCTGTCTGAATGAAGGAAAAATGGAAAGTCACCCAGCGTCCGGATGATGATAAAATACCTAGGAAGTCGGACTGTAGGAATCCGGGTAGTTGTAGATAAAGGCTATCGGGTAGTAGGTAGTTGGTGTGAGTGGTTCTGCCCAAGCTGTCCAAGTCACTCTCTATTATTCTCTCACTAATTCGTTCTTTGCAGTTGACGGGATTCAACTTAGGTTATAGCTCCCGACTTCCTCACAGACTCACCTTCTAAATAGATTCAGGCATCCGAGTAACAAGACTCGTAATTGGAATCCATCTCAAATATCAATTCCCCGTTAGTACCCGAGTGTCCCTTAAGGGATTCCCTACCGGAGCTCTGACCAGGGAAATAAGTGCGGAGAGGGAGGGCGGAAGGGAATTTCTAAGCATGTCGGGGAATTTGAGGAATTCGGGGGGATATAAAGGTGTCTTAGTTTTAATTAAAAACCTTTCCCCCTCCTCCAGGAAAGTTAAAGTTTTAAAAAAAACTGGGGAAAAAACTAAAGAAACTTTTCTCAAACTTATCTCCTTGAATGAATGTGAAAGTATTGAAAGTGAGGGGGAAAGTTTCCTCTTCCAAGGGATCCCAAGGGGACACTAACCAAAAGTTATTAATGACTAACTCTGAATTTTTTGAATCTTTGTATTCTTGGGATTTTTGATTTTGATACAGGTAATCGCTGAAGCGTCAGACATGTGTATTTAATCTTTTTTATTGACTGAGGTTCGTTTGGGGCATCGTGAAACAAAATAGCGGTTTTAAATGGGCGCCAGGTTCAAAGTGGAACACTTAAATATTCTAGCCAGCTCTTGTTTCAGTTGTTTCTGATAAATCCAGCACGGCACGATGTTCCTGGGGTTAAAACCTGCAAAGCTTCTTCATTTCTAGTTGATTGTGATTGTGACGATTTATAAATCCACAATTGCATATTACCCGGGCATTTTAAATTAGTAAAGTTGTGGTATGTAAACTTTCCCTCCGGGAGTCACTAGTGGCACAAATGATTGTGATTTCCCATACCCTAATTGGAGTCTTGGTGTTCGGTCTGGGATTCAAGTCTCAAACTAATCCCAGCTTGAATAAGACATGACATTCTAAAATAAATGAACCAACTCCCTGCGTCATCCCCGTGTTTACAATTCACATCCCGACTTTCGAAAATAAGGAAATTAATATTTTATACCGAATTTTGAAACACTGGAAAGCATTTCCCAACTTCCCCCTTTGACTTTCACTTTCCTTTACATTAGATTAGACAGTGTAAGCAAAAACAAAGGTGGAACAACATTCCTCCGGCTTCCACAAATATTTATCAACCTCTCCTTCAAAAAATTATTACGGCCATATCCATAATCTCAATGAGTTTGAGTCAACCTCGACTCAGAACTCAACTCACGTCTATAGTCTCAACTCAACCTCACTCAGCCCAACTCAATGGCTTCACGATGAACAATAATATTATAGAACATTTTAATAATTTCAATGAGTTTGATTTAACTCGACTCAACTCACTGGAGTCAAGTTGAGTTGATCTCAAACTCATTCAAGTCAACTAGATGGCATCACTTGCACTCACTGTCTTTTAAATTAACATTGGAGTTGGTAGGAGGTCGTGATACTGCAATGAGTCCAGTCGAGTGAGAGTTTGAGACCAACTTTAGTGAGTTGAGTCGAGTTGACTCAACAACTCGTTGAGATCACAGTAGTATGAGTTGATGCTCAAGATTGAGGATTATAGATATGGCCGTTATGTAGTGTTCAGTTATGTGACGGGGCCATTAGGGTAATTAGCCATTCGGGGGAAATGAGAGAGGTGGAAGGTTGAGGCCGAAATCCCTTCCCTCCTCAGTTCCGGTGTGTACTACTTCCAAGCAAGGGAAATGATTAGAGAGCCTTTGTTTACGAGATTTATATGTTTGTTGGAGCCCATGCGGGTCTAATAACTTTACATGCTTCTCTCTATCAAGATTTAAAATGTGGTGTGGGAAGTCGCGGGGGCTTTCCTTCAACTTTGAAGGGAGTGAATGAAAGTGACAGCTTTCTTTGACGTATTGGGTCGTAATTTATTATTTTCTAGCCTTTAGTATTTTCATGGATTCCAAGGGAGAGAAAAAAGGCCTAAGTCTTTGCTTGAAACATTAAGATGAGAATATATCACTCTCTCTACATTTTTTTACTGCTCTTAAATTAATCGACCGATTTCAAATCTTAGTAGCTCTTTTCCACCCCCTCGCCCTGTAGGGGGGGTGACTTTTTGGAATTATTTAGAATACAAATTCAAAAAAGGTCACCTGAGGTCAAATCGAGAAAAAATTCTCACTGTTTTCCCTGTGCTTGGTCACACGGGCCCGCTAGTAATTTACAAATCGACATTAGTCTATATTCAATGGAATAAGCAGCTATTTTAGCTTGTAAATTCGAGCTCAGTAGTTAAGGAGGAGTAGTGTAGCAAATCAACAGACAGACAGACATTTTGAAGTAATTATAGAGTTTAATAGGCGTGTGCAGGTTCGTCAGTAGGGATTCATCATCCTCTATTGATCAGGACTTTTTCAATGTCAAAGCTCGAGTTTTTTACAGCATCTAATGCATGCTTAGCCTAGTAAATCGTATATGCTCTTAAAAAAATAACAGCGACATTATAAGGGAATTATATAGAGTGGATGTACCAATAAAAGATCTCTATATGGGAATAAACTAATATGACTTATATCCTACGTTAGTCTTAAGTGTGTGGATCAACTCCAAGTCTTTGGTATATAAAAGTTAGGTGTATCACAATATTATTTATCATTCCCCCGGCTTTTAAAAATAAGATAAATCTCAACCCCTTACTGACACTGCCTGCCAAAATGAAAATGTAGTTACAATCTAAAGTCGAAATTGTGTGCAGTGGATTTTCCAGAGCTCCATTTCCTCCCAATTCCACTCCCTTCGAATCCAGTCCCATCCAACATAAATAAATAAGGGCCCAAGGATGTTGGATTCCAAGAGTTGGATACTCTAAGGCTCTTCGACTTAACCAACTCCCCCTTCGCATCTATATCAAAAAGGAGTCAAAGAGTTTCCTTTCACTGTCTGTTTATGACAGGATTCCCCTCTTGAGTTCATCTAATACCCGGGCTTTTTAGCCCATTTTCCATCACAGCTAAGGCCAGTAGGTAGGGACAGGTTGTTCCGGTTTCTAGTAAATAGAATGGAAACTTGCCTAGGAAGACTCCATTTGAACTAGCCAGTGTAAACGCAGTTCCGGTACGAGTTAACAAGGTTGAGTCAATACGGGAGGTGTGGAGGGACCCGGGTGGGTCTTGACCCGCTCGGGCTAGACTCTTCCTACCTGTCTCTTCTCAACTTTTGAGAGTGAGTTTAAGTACTCAGTACTCACTGTGTGTTTGCATAAACGATTTGACTGGAGGTGGATTTGATCGTATTTCCCTTAGATTGGACTTTAGTTTGACTTTGAGTTGCTAAAAGGGTTTCTAGAAAAAGTCTTTTGAATTATAGATGAGTGTGAATAATTAGTTTGTCCTTAAAACCCGGGTCCTCACATTTAAATACATTGCCCCTCTCTCTCACAAGTCAAATATTCATGAAAAATAAATAGAAAAGTTAATCGCTTTCCCCGCTCCCATTCTATTAACTTGACACTAACGGGTTTTTTATTTCTTCTCTCCTGCAGATTTCCCTGGCCTGTATTTAAAGCGAGGATGGGAAAGGATCCTCTCAATCACTTGGACTGCCACCCAGGACCTAATAAAGTTATCAAATATTCACTCACCTTTGGCTATTCTATTCACTCTAAAGAAGGAGGAGCGGGATGTCCCCAAAGAACCGTTTGTAGGCTGGACCTCGTCTATCTCCTCTTTCCACAAGTTCTAATTAACACATTTATCATACGCTTATGAATATCCTCTTTTAACAAAATATATGAATGACTGATGATGTAACTTATATTTAAATATATCCATGTTACTATATAAATCTATATATATATATATATCTATGTACTCCAAGACATACTCAGAGAGATGATGTCCCCCCTGATATAATACTAGCCATTCTCCGACATTTATCACTACTACATTTATGCTGGGACAAATATGTCTGGAGACATTTATCCCTGAGATATGCCTGGAGACATTTATCCCTATCAAAAATTTCAAAAGCGATAAATATGTCTGAAAAAAATGTTTCTTTACAAAATAACCCCCACCACCAACGTAAATTTGCATTTATAAACTGGCAGAGTGTCAGTGTTGGTTTTTTGAAACGCGTTTTTATCGCTTTTGAAATATTTTATAAATGTCTCGAGTGATTGTGTGGAGGGGGATTTGTCGGGATTGAAAGGTTGTAGGGATAGATGTGGGAGGGATAAATGTCCCCATTCCATATTGTCGGTCTAGACTAAATCTATATAAATGTAAATGGGTGTTGAGAGAGTGTAAATGTAATGATGTGGGTTATATAAATGTGTACTAGTAATAATAGTAGAGGGAAGGATTGAATAGAAAAATAAGTCAATGGAACTGTTTGTCTGAAATTCCCAGTAAAGTGGAACACGACTTGAGCCCCTTAGTGTTCCACTTGACTGGAAATGGCCTTTTCTCATTACAAGCCCCCAAAGTTTTGTGGCTGAGGAAAATGGATTAATTATTTAAATTAATTCCCTAGTCCATTCACATTTTGACATTCAAATGAGTTGAGGAACACACAACCAACTCTGGTGATCTCATCCTCTTTTCACTCTCTACACTTACATCTCGTTTACACATACATACTCGGTAATAAAACAAGGTCAAAGGTCACACAATATCCACATTCAACTACATGGACTAGAGGATTTTATGTTGGGCTCAGCCCTGCTCATTGGACTCTTACCTTTTATTCTTTGTTATCAAATTGTTAGGTTGCTATTTTAATTGGACTTTCAATAAATCGGATTCTCAAAACTGAGACTTGAGTATGATATTCCGCAGGCTTGACTTTATTCAAGGGGCATTTGTATTTTCAGGGGCGTGGGGGCTCGGTCCGTAGCCTTCTGGGTCTCCTTACCCGGCTGGCCGAGGTGAAAGTGGTTCTAATGGGATAACTTTTTGGACGGGATGAGTTGTGCTTTATTTATTGCAGGGATTTTAGCCGGTGCTTAATGGACGATGATCCACCTTGGATTACATCAACGAATACATCAAGTCTTTGGGATTAAGACTGCCAACTCAAGGGCCCTCTCACTGGCCTTGGTCAATAATTCAAAATCTTTTTGCCCTTTCGTTTGATATTTTTAAAATCCTCTGAGCACATTTATTTCAGGCTCGAGGTCGTTTGAGCTGGAAACGAGGCTAAAACATCAAGGTCAGGTCAACTAAGGTCAACTCAGGACAAAAGTACGAGGATAAAACTTGTAAGTTAAGGCGTATTGTGTTGCTAAGTTATTCAGAGACATTCAACAGTATTGACTCATCCACAGTTCCTTGTGCACTCATCACATTTCATAAAGTAACTCAATACTCTTTGATCATGATTTTAGGCGTGTCCCACTCCCACTCCCCCCTTACCTAAAGAGACTTTGTGTGGGTAACCTGACCCGGAATTCAGTTCCAACATGACCTCCAGCATTCAACTGTAGGATTACTGACTCTGTAATTTAAATCCCTTACAGCTTTTCACAACTCTTCGTGAGGGGTGAAAGAGATCCCCCCCCCTGAAAATGGTTTGTTAATTTAGGTTAAAAGCCCAAGCTTTTAGGCAACTGGAAGACCCAGCTCTTCCTTTTTTGCCAAATTTTTGAAGTCGGTGAGTACCCTTGCGTAATCTCCCCTTTCTCCGATTTCGGAAACGGCCAAATTTAACTCCCTTTTTTAGTGCGGCTAAAATTTTTGGATAGTAAAAAAAATTAATTCCACACCATGGGATTGTGAAAAGTGAGCAATTAGAATTTAAACCCCGTTTTGTGTAATTTAATAAAGTTCCTAACGGCCTTATGATACCCCTCTCCCCACAGCCATCAATAGACGATGAGACATGATGATGACTCTGTGTAGAGAGTACGTGAGGCTGCAAGTTCAGGGCGTACTTACCCGGGTTTACAGGATATCACTGCCCGTTTTGGGAGTGGAATGTCTCCTAATCCATTGATCTCTAAGCCTGATTTGGAATGACATATTGTTAGATCCATTATGGGGAGGGGGAACGGATTTAGTCCAAATGGTGATGTCTGATGGCAGCGGTGGATCAAGGGACTTCAAGGCTGAGCAACTTGATAGACCCTATTCTGCTAGGATAGAGAGATGTTAGATATTAAATGTACGTGAGGAGACAACTAAATCCCCAACTGCTTGAGCCCATCCACCTTCTTCAACATAAACTGAAGGATGAAATGGAAAAAACTCCGCTGATCCGAATCACCGAGTTCATACATCATAAAAGAAATACAAACACACTTGGAGACATAGTTGGGCAACTGGGTAGTTTCCCTCCTCTTTGTGGGGGACTAGTCTAAAATCCCTTGGCCATGTGTGTGACACTTCCTTACATTTGATTAGAGAGGCGTAGGGACAAAGTCAACAGCCCCTCACGCCAAATTCTTCCTTTCCAGGGGCCTCCAGTCCACTCCAGACCTGACCACCTCTGCCCAAAGAGGATTTTCCTCCGGACTTTGGACTTGGGATTTGATATTGCTGTGCATGAGTAATCATACCATGAACCCACATGGACTTTCATGGACCCTCTCTGGCCAGCCAATAACGAATGATGCAACTTGTATCTAATCCCACCATCTAATCCCTTGTACTTTCATGAACTCCAAATAAATCCAACTCCACCAGATTCTCCTCTCGAGGGACAGAGGAGATTCCACAATCATAAGTGATAGAGGATTAGACTTACACAACATTAGTAGACTATATAAATCAGGGATCAATAGTTCCCAATCCAAAGTCCTCTTCTAAATCCCCCACGACTTTTATCTCCATAGCTCAAATGTCGTAAAGCATTGGAGAATATCCAGAAGTTGGAGCGGAGGATATTTTGGGAATTCATGGAGATAAATAAAAACGATGCTAATATGCATAGGACATAGCCAAGGGACCATAAGACCCCATAGGACTAGAGCCATTAAAATGTTATACCCTCCCTTACTCTTAAATATGATAATGTCCCTTGGATATGAGTTGGCTTTTGATATTTATTTAGTGTAGGGTGTAGGCCTTAATAGTGACTGTCCTCTCTCCAGTTTCCAATATCTCTATCTTATGGTTGTTATAAATGTCTGTGAATGAGAGTTGAGGGAATTGATGGATTCTCAACTCTTGTTGGCATTCCCTTAAGTAGTCTTGTAGCTCTTGCTTGTTATTAAAATGGTTTGCTGGAGCTGTTGGCTGGAGACGGGAATGTTATGAAGATGATGATGAAGCTGAGAGAGAGAGAGATGTGGAGGAGTTGGAGAAAATGAGACGATCTCCAGTAAATTCCAGACCCTCACATCTCCGTCTCCAGTTAAGCTACCCAGAATAAATAAAGAGCATTTATTGCCAAGGGCTCTTGTTTATATATTTACGAACAAGGTAGGACTTGGGATATTAGAGAGCCCTCTTTCCACTAACCTCTCTCGAAAGTGGCTCGAGTCGTTGGGCTACATACACTCCCTCTCATATACATCTCTCAAGTGAGTATCCACACTATTCCACACAGGTTATGAATATACAGTGGGTGGGGGGGGGGGGCTTGAATTTATGAATTTTGTTTTTATTAATAGCCAAAGGGGGTTGTAAATGATATTTCTAATTAAATGAACAGCTCCCGTCAAACTCGGGAGGAGTATCAGCCCGGCCCTTTAAAACCCACCAGTCTCCCGGATAATATTTCATTTTCTGAAGTTGATCCAGAATCTCTCTCTCTACCGTTCCAGGCCCTTAGGCCACCTTGGTCATTTCGGCTCAAATTAGCTTCCACAAATATTGGCACATCCTTCCTTTCCCGTAATTTCTTAGAACAACACCAAGCTCTCCATAACTCACATTCTTCGACCCAAACTCCCAAACTGGTTTATTATTTTACAGGGAGGAAGTAGCCGAGACTTTCTTAGAACTGCATGGGCAAGCGCGTGCGCAATTGGGGGTAACTGCGTGGGCCTGCGCAATTGGGGGTAACTGCGTGGGCAACTGGGGGCTTCTCTGAGTCCACACGAGCTCCGTCTATGAAAGGCAGTGATAATTTGTGGACGCCCCTCGTACGAGGTTATAAAATCTAAGGAAATGGTCACAGGGTGTATGTAAAATGTAAGTGAAAGGAGAGTGTTATTCTCAAGTATTATTATAATATAATAATAGAGTGTGTGTTTTGGTGTGAGGAGAGAGTTTGAAACCGCCGTGTAGACGAACAACTCTCTCTACACTTTTGTCTTCAGACTTTCATATGGAAAAAGAGCAAAGAACTTTCTTCCATCTCCACTTACTTACAAAGCCAAGTGGATCCGGTTGGTGAATCCATCTACCTCCGCCAAATTCCATCTACCCTCAAACTACGCCTCCGATTTCAAATGATCCATACCGTTTTTGAACCACCGAACTATCTTCTCAATCCCTTCATGCTTAACAAATACCAGGCATTCCGAACCCTACTTAAAATTGGCTAATGAAATTAATTGTAACTAAATGCCCGGTAGGGGAAAATTGCTGTCTTCAATGAATCTGAAGCCCGCACGGCCGAAGAACCTAGTTGAAGAGTCCCGAACACAAAGATAGTCCGCCCCGCGATGCGGGCCTTTGCTGTCCATTCTGGTGTTGAAAAGATCTCCGGCCTCGCCACCACCACCACCGCATCAAAAGATAAAGTTTCAATGGCTTTTGAGTTTTCTAGTTATCAACTCCACACTTTAAATATCAACTTTTCCAGGGTCTGAATAGGCCCAAAGTTTTTGCCACTTATAAAATAACATATGAAGAAGCTATGGATGAGGACTTTGGACTATGCACCTCGTATACATACAGACACATCTGCCAAGCTTCACTTCCCTTGGTCCTTAACACTTCTCTCTTTCTCTCTCTCTCTCTCTCTCTCTGGCCTTTGAAATGGGGCCGTGTGCCGACATGGGATCCTACACACTACTATAAAAGACCATCTACAAATCTAGCCCATCTACCAATCTACATGGCCTATATAGGCTATCTACTTATCCTTTCAAGCTCTATCATCACACCCAAACCATCAGTTTTTCTCTCCTTCTAAATATATTAACACTTTTAAGAAACGATGCGAATTTTAAATCCCGGAACTCCCTTCTCCATAGCTTTCGGCTTTGTAAGAAATGGATTGAAAGGGTATCTAGAGCTTTCTCCGTACTTTCCCTCTCAGCTAAACGATAAGTGACTCCCTAAGTGATCTGTAGGTATCCGAATTGTAGATTGTAATCCATACGTCCAAAGAGCCCTAGAAAAGATGCGAAGGGATTGGAGAACGGAGGGGGGACCATGTGCAGGGCAGTAATGCAAGTTTAATCCAATCTCCCAGATTGTTTGCACAATTTAATGCGGAATTAGGCGAGAAGGACATTAGGAATCCCTTAGGGCTGTTCTACCCGCATTTCGCTATTCTGCCCGCATTCTCTAGTTTTTCGCATTGGGAGAGACGGTGGGAGTTTACGGGAAGGGATAATCTTATTAGACATGGTACTAGATTTAATTCACCTTCCCCACCTGCCTCCCTTGACTTGCTAGCAAGCTAAGACTCCCACCGACCACCACCGTCAGCCTAATCAATATTCATAAAGTGTGTTCATTCGATAATCTCGACCATTGAGGATGTGTCAGTCCCTGTCATTTGGCATGTGTGACATGTCCTCGTTTACTTGTCAGGGACAAAGCTGTTGGAATTTGCATATTATGTTTTCATACCTTCGTGTCCCCAAGTTCTAAGGAGACGTCTGCTTTTATAAATCCCTTCTCTCTGTAGTCTGAGGAATTTATTTTAAAAAAAACGGATAAGACATGACAACTCACACCTCTTGTTCGATTCTCAGTAGGTAGGACACTTGCTGAAAGGGATTCAATCAATTCTTCTCTACGTATGTCGGTATGTTGGTATGTGTTATGTTGGAAAAATTGATGTGAAAGGGGGGGCATTGTGTATGTGCCTTGAGTTGTTTGCTCAGGATAAATGAATAAGTGGATAAATATTTATGCACCTAAACATTGCTCAGGAGATATAGGGACGTATGTATTTAGGCCGTGGGGACTACAAAGGGATATTTGGAATTTCTATGCATTTTACAAAGAGATAAACATAAGCCCAACTGGTCTGGGCTGTCCATAAACTATTGCTCCTTCGTCCCCCAACTTAAGATTAGAATCTTGTACTATAATTTTTTTGAGGGCTCAGGGCTCCAGATAACTATTGACAACGGAAGAGAACACAAATTCCTCAGGGACCAGTTTATGGAGCACATAGTTTCTTTCAATGTCAGGCTACGAAGGTGGGCCTTTAAGGGATGTAGTGTCAGAGGGCAGGAAAACCTGAGATTTATGAGCAGAGAGGGTCTAAGGGCTAGAGATAGCTATCGAGAAAAGGGAAGAGCAGACCCTTTCTCCAGGGACCAGTTCATGGAGTACGGAGTTTTTTCAGATGTGAGGCAACGATGGCAGTTCCTTACGTTGGATCACGGTCCCTTTAAGGGATGTCGTGTCATAGTTGAGATAAGGAAGAGATTAATGGTCGATGGGGGTGTGTTTGAAACCAGGTTTATGGACGGCCCCTTCCAGGAGTATGTGATGTAAGATATGTGGATGATCAGGTTGGATTTGTACAGTAAAGAATGAGAGTAGAAAGCTCCAAGATTTAAGATTACAAAGTCTTGAAGAGCAGTCGACAACAAAGGAATTCTCTTTGAAACTTTCTCAACCTGCACTTTGCATTGAAACGAGATGGAAATATTGAATAGGAATTCCCCAATGGGCTACACAATGCCCGACCCTCAAGGGTCCTCTACATTTACTACTTCAACTCAACAAAATCATGTCTCTCTAAAACATATTTCATGTGTGTGCATAATCCCAAAAGCTACACGTTTTTTTTTATGTGGACTATGGGACGATATTTCATAATTTTATGAGATTTATTAACCCCCCCCCCTCGTCCCCCGCTTTTGTACTTTTATTCCTTTTATTTATTAAATGTGCGATAAATCTATCCAAAGCACATGGCACAAGATTCGATTAGCTCCACTCTTGTGGCTTCGTGTAAAATATATAAAAGAAAGTAATAAGGGCCTACCTGCTTAGTTTTGAATCTGGTGACGAACCCGGGTATCCCCGAATGCTTAAAATACTATCTACCTATTACTCATTGTTCTTTCCACTATTCTTTCATGTCCTTTTTAATATGTTCTTAGGTAGGGAAAGAAAGTCCTAGGGCTTTCTTCCTTGTGACCGGGAGGATGGACTTGTACTAGGAAATCGGAAGCGGGTACGGAATGGAACTGGCTTTATGGATTTCAAAGGGAATCCGGGTAAGATGCCGGAAATTTATATGGGTGGATTTTAGCCCCCCCGGCCTTATTTTTTCATTAAGTCATCACGGAACTGGGAACGTCTCTTGTGGGCGAAGGTCGGTGGGGGGGGGGAAATCCTGTAACGTTTTTTTGGACACGAAAATCGGGTTTGGTTTTTAAAGCTGTTCCAGGCTGGTGTTACCACTGGCTTTTATAAGACCATTTCCTTAACGATAAAAAACTTGAAGTTGTAACACATTGTTGTGCACAATCTGTTATTTTATTTTTATTATTACCAGTTCAAAGTTCAACTCGACTGCTCAATTCTCATTCTAATAAAATAAAATCTCAACCATAAACTAGAACAATTCTTTCATAACCACTTTTGAAAAGTGTAACAACTTGTGACCTCGCCCATGTAGAACGATTATCCTTCCATTATAATCCACGATCACGTCACGTTTTCCGGGAGTTTATATGAGAACTAAATGGTAAACATCACAGGCCCGAATCGGCCCGTCAAAATTATTTCACACTTTTTAGGGTCAAGGGTCAGTTTTTTCGACAGTGATTCCATTTTCTATAGTCCTAGTGCATCGAATGAGCAACTCAGCTTCCAAATCAGTCCAGTATGAGTTACGAAACACACAGACAACCAAACGGATAATTTTGCCAAAATTATGGAGAAGATATACAAAACTTTACTGGAGAAAAATGTCAACACAAACTTCCCGGACAATGACATTAAATGAGAGGTGAACGTCAATCATAATCGCGTTACGACGCATTACAGTTTTTCTAAAAAACCTGTCCGAGCCGAGGTCGGAGCTTAACAAAATACCCGGGAATCTGCAAATAAATTTCTCAACTAATTACTTCCACCCAAGTACCTAAATAATCCAACGCAGGCTTATTGCTCTAAATTTACAAGATTAAAACCATTATTAATTACACCCCATGCGTTTAAAGACTCAATTACCTCCGATGAATACCCGTTGCTACTTTGGTAGTAGTTCTCAAGGATTTGGGATTGTTAATGTGCATGTCTGGATATTGTACGGGGTGGACCCATCTCCAACTCTGCACATATACATTTACAATGTTTAAGCTGGACAAGTGGGCTGGAGAGTCCTGGAATTGCAATCTACTTCTTGAGGAACTTGACTACAGTCTTCTGTACAGCTGAACAAAAGGCGGAGATGAATTGTACGGAGAAAGCGAGGGAGAAAGATTTGTTTATCCTCTTTGTGCCCTTCGTGTGAACTACTGGGAAATGGGTGCAATCAATTATGCAAAAGCAACTGTTTGTCTTCATAAATAACACACTGTCACAAGATGCTTATTTTGACTCAATTCTAAGCTAGGCTCATAAAATCACCAGCAAACACTTACAAACTCTATCCATTCAAATTATACATTTGTCATAAGATAAAGCCACACCCTCTCTCAAAACAAATAACAACATTTTCCTTTAGGGCCCTTACCTTACTTTTTATTACGCAGCGTATCTACTGCATGTGTATATTCGTATGTCCGTCCGTCCGATATCAAGAAGTCCTGGTTATTTCAGATCTGGTTACATACGTTTCGAACGGTTTATTATTAGTCCCTAGAGACTACACAAATGTCATAGTTTTATCCAAGTATGTCACAAAATTCCCTTCCTTTCAAGAATGCTCAGTTTGGGCATGAAAGGGATTCCCTGGCCAGGGCATGCCGGGCATTTTTCGAGTGGGAGTGGTCCTAAACTCACCCAACCCAGCCTTTAGCATTCGAGATCGTTTAAGCGAAATGGAAAAACAGGTTTGTTTTTCAGAGTCACTCTGACTTTGGACTTTCAGAAACTGAAGCTGGTGACTCATATCCGGATGTATTTTTTCCCATGCCTGGACAGTGTGTGAAGGATATCCTGATTTATACGGCCATTCCGATAACCTCAGGCCCTGCAACCCGGATGTCCTTTATGACACCCGACAGCCCTTACCCCGTATCACTGAATACACTTGCAGTAGGTAATGAATCCATGTTTTTCAAGAGATGAGGGGATTAATCAATTTCAAAGGTCAATAGGGCCATGATCTTGATACCAGAGTATGAAAAAGGGGGCTGTAGGATTTTTTCCATATCCCGGGTTCCCATGTCTTCATCCGGGTTTGAGCTGGGCTTGATAGATTTTTTTCCTACGTCTGATCGATTGAGAACGTAGTGGCTAGTGGCTTTTTAAAAGTGATGTAATTTATCACCTGAATATGAGAGAAGCGAATTCCAGACCTCCCTTCCTCATGATGAATGGAACATGACAGAATGTTCAGCTTTTTCTGAGCCGGGATTAATGTCTTTTCCCTCCCGGGTAGAATCAATTTAGAAATTCTATTCATAAATCATCAGGCACTTTTGCGACCGGGGTTGAGCGTCCAGGATTTGAAATACAAGCGTTGGAAGGTAAGCTTGAGTTCTATGGGCTTCTCTCTGCATACCTGAGGCGGGTAATGAATGTCGGATAGACTTAAGGTGATAAGTGTTCACTGAGTTACAGGGTTCGGAGAGAGAGATGAGGATTTGGCATTCAATCACCCGTCAACCTCAAAAACTGCATGACATGCTCACATCAAACTCATCTCTAAAAGTTTAGACTTTGGATTACCCGAATGGATCCCTCAATTATTGACACACTGACCATTCACTTGGAATACTTGTCTCATCCCCTAACTTTACCTTGCAATAACTCTCGGTCCAACAGGGACTCTCTTCTTCGCGGTCACCATCCCAAGGAAAGGCCATTTACCCGGCGTGTGTTGACGGCCGGGGGAAAATGCCCGATTTACACCCTGGACTGAGGGATACACGGGCTATTCACTTCATAACCTAGGGTATGAGGTATTTGTGCATGACGTGTATTTTAACTGTACATTTTTCGAGATAAGTCTCCCACCTTCCCATGACCTAATTCAGGGCATGAAGACCTCCGAAAAACCACGAAATGTTCTATCGAGCCTGTATTCTCCATCTTAAGCAGATCAGACCACGAGATAAGTCACAGACTGTCCAATGACCTGGTTCAGGGTATGAAAGACTTCCTCTCCGGAAAACAAAACCGAAATGTCCTACCGAGTCTGTAGGACATTTTGAGAAGGTGCAAGTGGGTAAAGAAGGGATGGTGGAACATGTATTTGAGAATAGAATTGAGATGTAATTGATTGTATGAAAGAGGAAGGAAGTGGTTTGATTGACACCTGTCACTCCACCGCATTTCAATCCATGAATACCAATTACGTGAAAGCTTTCTGGAGCTCGTAACTCAATTTGAGCGTTATTGATGTGTCAAGACTGTTGGAAGATGGGGATATGGAAAATATGATTTGCATGAGAATAGGACCACAGGTGGGATACCACACCACCATCAACATCCATCCCCTCAAGTTCAAAATCCAAGTCCCCCTTCCACAAGTATAGGAACACAATAATACCCGGGCTTTATAACCTCATGGCAATTCGGAGATAACTCTAAGAGGATTTCCTTCCCCAGCTCGTCAATGCATTTATTATTGGCTGTCTCAAAAATTCTTTTCATCTCTTTAACAATAATTCCCGGGAAATATTATTAAAACCTTCCCCCGATTTTCACCCGTTTTAAAGGGAATCCAATCATTTCTGAGTCCATTAGTGATCCGTATGTGCCTGGTCCAATTACTCCCGGTATTTGTCACTACAAGTTAGTAGAGGAGGTAGTACAGGATGCTCGGTGCACACATCCTTTCCATTGACTCTGCTATTCAAAACCAACCAAGCAGCTCATTCTACAAGTTCGTGGCATGTGTCATGGACAATTGTTTTTACTTTGTAACCCCAACTCTTGCCACCACCACCACCGACGTCCATAGTCGTATGCGTAGATTTTACAGCTCAGTGATGCGACAAGGATGCAGTTATCAACTTACAAACTCCAACTGCAATGCCTAGTCTGCAATGCGTCCACTTGATAACACCCTCAATCTTCCTCTCTTATCTTCCTCTCTTATCTTCCTCTCTTATCTTCCTCTCACCCCCACACTTTTAAACAAACACAAAAGGAATCACAAATGGAAGACAAGAAATATTGGAAAACGCTGCCTTTTTTTAACTCGGCCATTCATGACGATTGACGAGGAGTCATTTATTACTACGTCTACATTATAATTCCTCTTCAATGTCTGACTTTTTGGTTCAATAATCCCCCATAGTTACTGGACAGATCTCAAAACTGACCCATGTAAAAAGTGTAAACTGTAAAATTTTTGATAGCTCTATTAATTTTTTTAATGTTCAAAATAGTTTCATTGCGTCGACTTTAAGAGTTTGGATTGGATTTGTAAATTCTTTCCTATTATTGATTTAAAAAATTTAATTTCTAAGATTACTCAAAAGTGGCCCATGCAAAAAGTTTTATAGTTCTATTAATTCTCTTAATGTTCAAAATAGTTTCATTTCGTTAACTTGTAGAGGTTGGATAGGATAGGACAAGCTAGAAATTCCCGGAGGGATTAAGGGACAAATGTAAAAGATAATCAAGGATAGTGGAATTAGGTTAAGACGTGAGGATAGTTTATTACCCAAACTACCAAGTTCTGAAACTTTTGTATGAGATTGTGAGATTAGCCCCCACCTACAGCCCCCCTCTCACCTATAGCCCATTTAATAGATATCTTCCATTATTATCAGATTTCACGCTAAACTAAATCCCAATCCTTTACAACAGCCCATTTACTCGTACAGTCCACCTTCACATCTTACCCCCTCCACAATTATACGACAACTATTGATAAAGCATAGGGAATTAAGGGCTTTATCCCCACTACCGCCGCCGCCCCTGTACATACGCCTTAGCATCGAGATCTCTTCGATTGTCAACAGGGTTGGGAAGGCTGGAGAGAGGAGTAGATGCCAGTACACAACAGACTATTTACAAGAGCTTGTATAATAAGGTCACCCGGGCTTTTAATTAAAATTGCAGTAATTTATTATAATGTGGTGAGACCCTCTGAGGGATCCTTGTCTCTTTCTATCTCCGTCCTTTCTAGTTGTACAAAGAAGAGCCGATCGGATTCTTTGGAGTTCCTTTGCTTGAAAGTTTGCTGGTCATGAAGGGAGGGTGTATGAGCAGGTGGGGGACGTATTAATTTCGGGCTTGATTAATATGTAATTAATTAAAGTGATGATGAGATGCTATGAGGTGTACCCTGTCTGGTTTTATGGTTTGAGAAATCCCCTCCTCCACTTCCTCTTATCTCCATTCCAATCAAAGCCAATCAAAATCCTTGGACTCCACCAGAAATGCCTGTGTGATGGAGCTATGTGAAATGTATTGTATTTTACGCGCTCCTTTTAATTAAAATATTAGTAATTCAAAAGGTAGGGAGGGATGGATCCAATAAGAATTTAAACCATCTCCACAGCCCTTTGTCACCGGCTCATTTTTGAAGCCCTGTTCATTTCGGCTTTCCATGGCCTGAGTCAGACTTAAATGGAATTGGGATGTATGTCTCTTTTCAAGTCGGTGTCAAGTCAGAGAATGAAGCCCCGGGTTTTAGAGCTCTTTGGATTTTAGTCAAGGTATTTTTAATCAGTTATGAGAAGTTTAAGCTTGAGGACAAT
Source organism: Agrenia bidenticulata (assembly GCA_034694785.1). Lineage (NCBI taxonomy): Eukaryota > Metazoa > Arthropoda > Collembola > Entomobryomorpha > Isotomidae > Agrenia > Agrenia bidenticulata. The sequence goes on along the minus strand of JAQFYM010001622.1, from coordinate 2,537 downwards.
TTCAAAGAAACTATTGACTTTCGCTTTATATTAATAGTTAGAGCTCTTGGTATTAGGTTGCTTACTATGTATGTGCACTCTCGGTATTAATTACATTTCCATAATATTATTAATATTAAAGTATTAATATCAAACAAATTAAGAAGAAAAAGTCGAGTTTTGACGAATGCAGAGAAAAATCCTATGGGGATCCTGTTCCCTAAATCCAACTATTATCTTCAATTTTTCATAAAATGTCTAGATTTTTTTAATACTAAATTGTGTTTAAAAAACTCATTCTACGTATCTAAATATCGAGCTATAGTGTTATCACATTTGCATTGTAAGCAGTCAAGTTGGATTTCTTTATCCCACTCGAAAAAACAATCCCGAAACTCAATAGGCTTAAACAAAATGCTATAAAAAGCCCGTCATATTCATAAGTCAACTCTTAAGGACACTTTTGTCACACGGAGATTTATTCAATTCTTGTCCTATAGTATTTAAAACGATAAGAATTGTTGGATTATAATCTCCTACCGATTAGTCGTCTCAAAATAAAACGGCAGACATTGTATTTCTATAAACTATTCTCACAAAGGCTCAAAAGATTTCATTCCAGCTTAAAAAAACTTTCTAAACTTTTCACTGAAGACTCTGAAAAATCTCTGGGACTTTCTGATTCAGGAAATAAAAAGTCCCAAATAACTAGGACTACACATTTCCAACTGTCCTTTCACTTTCCATATCTTACACGTTTTAAGTTTAAAAAAAATCAACTATAATAAATCAAAATCAAAAGAGAAAGTGAAACGATTTTTAGTAACACGAGTAAGATTTGAAAGGAGAAAAATGATACGTTATGCTATAAACGAGGCTTATGACTTGAAGCTGGTATGAATTAAAAACATCCCTACCATCCCACCCAATTACCTTCCTCTCCATTCCTAGCTCCGACGTATCACTTAGGATTTAATTATTCATCTCCCCTGCCACCACCACCACCAGCTTCCCCATACATGACAACTCTAATAAAGTCCGCTCAACATCTTTGAGCAGAGATAATTTTTTTAATTACATGAAATAGAGCTTGGAGTTGTAGGTGGAGATTTGGACGTGCGTTCTTGGGAAATGATTCAATCATTTTTCCATATACTTGAGAAGCTCTTCTCCAGTAGTCTCCACAAATAATCCCCCCTCGCCTACTCGACCATAGGGGGCACAAACTTTTAATCATTTATCCCGTTCCAAGAAGTTGAGACTTGCACATTTGAAAGTTACAAGGAGTAAGGAGCTCCTTTTAATATTATTATAACACACGTTTTAGCACGTTTTTGATTAATCATTGAGGATTTGATCGTGTTATCTTGTGTGGTGATACGAACACTAGGGAGACAGCTCTGATAACCTAACCAGATCCCTTTTCTAAAATCCCGTCCTTTCTAGACCCTCAGAGTCCTGAGATCCAAGAATCCAAGAGTTGGGACCCTGAGACGACCACGTCTTAGAATTTCATTTTTAACTGTGTCAAATTATAATCATTTCAAACCAACTGATTACCAAACATGAGATAAAAATTGGGGCTTAATGATCAGAAAATGAATTGGGAGGGAAGGCTGTGGAGTCTAGTCACAGAGTAGGGGACATTTTGACATGGCTCAGATCCTGGAAAAATCCTCTCATTTCAACGCCCTATAAAGATAGCTATTACTACTTCGGGGAAAGCGTCTGTCATTAAATATGAAGCGTAGGATGATGATGCCACTCAACACCAACGGCTATGTAAATCCATCTCTGCCTGGAATCAAAAAAAATATCCAGGAAACTTGAGTTACATTTTTGTGGAAATCTGAGCCCTGCATTTTTTTACGTCAATTATGAAGAGAGCCTTTAGAATTTAAAAGCCGTCCATGCTCAAGGTCTTCCCTCTCCTATTGTTTAGCTGTTGCTGTTGGTACAATACAGCCCCAAGACAATGACACGTGTGGACCATTGTTTCCTATTGTTAAAAAACTAGCAGTTAATGCCCGTCCTAGACGGGAGAGGATAATATAGCAGCTAGCTCAGCAGCGAACCTTTAATTTCTTTTGGATCTCTTTTAAGGTCAAGGATAGATTTTTACACAGCATCATGATCACATGTGTCTGGTCGTCTTTGTCTACTCAATCGACTGAGTTATTCAGCTCTAAAATTTATCTAGTAGGAAGGAGTAGAAAAACTATCATACGTATATTTTACGGATATTATAAAGACAACTAAATCACCGACCAAAGTTTTTTTGGACCTTTCTGAAGGTCAAGAGTCCGTATTTTTGGCAGTTTTATGATAACATCTCTGGTCTACTTTGCCTAGTGGATCAAATGAACTATTCATATTTCAAATCGGTCAGGTATTTATGGAGCAGTAGTGAAACACACGGACAAATCAATATAATTATAGACTAGATGTAAATAAAAAATATACGGAGTCAGAGTTGCTTAGAAATCAGGGTTGGCAGGTGAAATTTCAAGTGAAAAATGAAAGATGAAAAATGATTGAAATTTCATGAAAAATGAAAG
>JAQFYM010001621.1:0-31037 GCA_034694785.1 Agrenia bidenticulata | reverse complement strand
TTTACGATGGCTCTTAGAGATTCTACGAGTATACGTACATATAATCAAGTAGGTTTGATTATTATTAATTATTCCATTTAAACTCGTGTGTCCAGGACTTCTCAGTCATCAGTGAGGAGATATGAGATGACCCATACCTTTTAATGAATGCCTCATGTTATTGTCCTGAGGTCGGTATTTCCACAGAAGAGATTTTTACTTATTTTTTCATGCGTTGCAACGAAACTGGACTTAACGTGTGTACTGATAATTATACATCGCGTAACTTTTATAGTATATCTTGAATTTGAATGGATCTTATGACGTTTGCATCTCCGTAGTCAGATCGGTACAACAGGTATAAATCCGTCAGTAAACCCAATGGATGGCACAGTTGTTAAGAAAATCAATGCAAAGTATTACCTATCTAAAACCGAGATCATTTTCTGCCATAACGTATAAAAATTAAATATAAAAGCCAATAAAATAAAATAAGATTTTAACAGCATAAAAACTAAATATTTTAAGTAACGAGTGAAATTCTCATAAAATAAAAGGTTTATAATGCCAGTGAATCAAATTGAGAAGCTGTTCAATAGCGCGGAGGAGTTAGAGATCGCAGAAACGGCACAAATAAATGGTAATTTACTTATAATATGATGATTTCACATTTGGAAAGTATGAAATTACTTCAGACTCTTGATATCATTTTTTTAAACATATTAGGAAGTATTCCGGACTGGGTGAAAGGAATTTTTTTAAGAACCGGTCCAGCAATGTTCGATCTAGGTGACAATTTCACCCTCAACCATTGGCTGGATGGATACGCAATGCTTTCAAAGTTTTCAATTGATGGTGATGTTGTTAAATTCGAAAAAAAGTTTCTACAGTCAGATGCATATCTCAAAGCGATAAAATTCAAGAAGAATATGATAACGGAATTTGGGACAGCAAAAAATGCAGATCCTTCCAAGAGTTTCTTTGGTCGCTTAGTCTCAGCCGTGATGCCAATAGAACTGTCCGACAATGACCAACTCTCCCTGTTCAAAATAGGAAGAGACGTATTCGCCACCTCGGAAACCTGCTTCTTTTGTAAAATTGAACCATCTACGCTGGCCACAGGAGAAAAGTACGACACCAACAAGTGTTTCGGGACTAACATTGGATGTGCACATCCCTTGGTTGATGAAACGGGAGCTATGTACAATATGGGTAGCACAGTCATCACAGGAATGAAGTATAACATCATCCGAATTCCACCACCTGCAAGTAATGTGTCTTCTAAGGATTTAATGAAGAAATCTCAGATCATCTGCTCTATTCCTTCCAGTTGGACTGGATTAATGTCCTATACCCACAGCTTTGCAATGACACCTAGACACGTCATATTCATCGAGCAACCCTATGTAATGAATTTGGCCAAGGCTGCCTTAACATATCTTAAATCCCCTCCATTTAAAGATTGGCTGGAATGGAGACCAGAGTTGCAAAACAGATTTTTCATTGTAGACAAAGAAACGGGGAAAGTCATGAAGACGGAATTTGTCTCTAAGGATCCATTCTTCTTCTTACACACAATAAATGCCTACGAAGAAAACGACCAGGTAACAAATCCAGGAATAGAAAATTCAATTCTAGAATAAAAACTTACCGCATGCATACAGGAAGTAATGAGCATATCCTAATGTTATTTTCAGATCGTAATTGACATTGATGCATACTCAAGTCCTGAAATTTTGGATTCCATGTATCTCTCTAAATTGAGACAAGGAGATTTAACTCAGAAGTCCCTTGGCTCGTGCCACCGTTATGTCATCCCGCTTGTCAACGTGAAAGAGGTACATGAAAATACGAATCTAGTGACGGTTAAATCCGGAGCCAGTGCAATCAGAAGCGGAAACTCAATAGTCCTCAGTCCTGAAATACTCTCAAAAGAAGGATTCGAGTATCCCACGTTTAATAAAAAATTCCAAGGGAGGAAATACTCATAATTTTATGGAATCGGGAGCTTGAGTCAGAATGCATTTTCCAATTCCATTTGTAAAGTTGATGTGAAGAAACAAGAGACAATTTTGTGGAAGGACAATGAATTCATGTTTCCAGGAGAGGCACTTTTTATTTCGAATCCACAAGGAAAATCTGAGGATGATGGAGTCCTTATTTCCGCTGTTACTGATTGCCGAGAAGAAGCGTTAGATTTCTTACTCATTCTTGATGCGAAAAATTTGAAAGAACTTGGCAGAGCCAAGTTCAAGGCTGCAATTCCTCAAGCCCTGCATGGAATTTTTATAAAATAGTTATAAACCAGTTTAAGAATATGAATCTGAAATTGTAAAGCACATAAATATTATTCAACTATAATATAATGCACATATATGTTTCAAACATGTAACAGATTATGAATCAACGAATATCTCTGGCTGTCACGAAGTTGTTGATGTTTTTTAATATGTAAATATGTTAGATAATGTATAGTTTGATAATTGAAATAAATATATTTGCTGCTCCACTGTCTAAAACATAAATAAATTCTTATAAGGTTCATTAATTTTCATGTGATACTTAAAACTTGTAAACAGAGTAATTTCCCTAAGCTCAAACAGATGTAAGGAGACTCCTTGATAAAATTGAAATTAATTTATATTATTAAACTGCTCATTACAATTGGTATTTAAGATTACCTTGTTGAAACTGATGTGAAAAATGCAAGTTCAGAAACCCTCTACTAGTCCACATTGCTTCTCGCATGTATCGTAACTTCATCTGTCCTTAATGCCTGAGTACCTAATGAATTACATTCATAAGAGCTAGCGAATTACTAAAAATTAAAGGTGCAAATGATTAACCTTGAGATAAAATGATGTACAAATAAAAATAACATGATCAATATACGTACCTACAAGCTATGTATTTGAACGATGAAACGAAGGTTAGAATAGAGAGAGGCATTACACATATGTCCAGCATAGGCTATTCATAAAATATTAACTACACAAAGCTGTTCAATAATTTCACTGATCATATTTACAATAAATGAAAATAGCGTTCAATACTTGATGAGACTGGCTTAAAAAAATACAAAGGTCAACATGTTGAATTTTTATACACGATGGATCAGTCTGGACGAGTATTGGTGGAAGGACAAAAAAGTGGAAGATAATAACCATACCTGTAGTGCATATCTGGTTTTTTCTTCCAATACAGGTCAAGAGGACTGCATTTGCCTTACGGAAACGGTAGTGCAAGAACAAGTTAATCAATACTCATAAAAGGAATCCACTCACTCGAGCGTGCAAGAAGTTTGTAGCCAATTTAAAAAATATATCAAAGACTTTCAGAGCTATAAGTGATGGATAAATAGTTGCATCTATATTATCAATTATCAGCCCCATTTTTGCACGCGATTATAATACAAAAGCTTCTTTTAACTTCCGTTCCATTATTTCCCCTTATTCTAAAAACTGTATTGTCAATTTGGTTCATTTTTAAATGGTAGTTTAGCAAGCAGACATCATCTACTTTTTTAGTTATTCCAGCTCATTATTGACTCTTCCTGGAAGGAAGATATAGAAAGGATGTTGCAGAGAGAATTAAGATGTATGGACAAAATAATTGGAAAATGTTCGTGAATCCTATCGATTAAAATTTAGTCAGTACAACGCATTTTCCCTTGTCACCTGGTTTAGCTTTTCCACGTCATAAAATAGATTTTGCGGAAAATGCCATGACGCTTTGATTTATTTGTTGTTGTAGTAAAACGTAGATAATGTACGCAGTTCACCTAAATAATGAAATAATTAAAACTTTCAAATGTCGAAATATCGAATTGCTTACTTTTGAAGTAACAACAAGGAAATCCAACAGGCAAAACCCAGACATCATTACTTTCAAAAATGGTATGATACGCAATCATAAGAACCGAATACCAAAGCAACAAATCAAATAAAATGTTTTTATGAATTGCATACGCGAGTGATTGCATACACTCTCAACGAAATTGTAGGTGATATTTATATATTCGTATACTTCTTATGTAGAACTGTAGAAGCTGACTTTCCCAACTGTTTAACCATTTCCTTTAGAAAATAATAAAGTCTAGAGTCTTTATGTGTAACATTTATGTTTTAATTTACTTCGTCTCAAATAAGCACACATATTCGAATCACCAACAAAGAAACGGAAGTGATACATTGTAGGAATCACCGGGGATTCGACAGCACCAGCACAGGTCATTGAAATGAAGCAACCAATGAAGCATCTGTCGTCACATCCTATGGATGAGCAGAAAGAGATGAACTACAAAAAACACGTATGTAATTACAAATACCTTTCGTCCTTAAAAAAACTCGGTATTTCCACCGGCTGCCATTAATATTGCCTAACACTCGGACTTATCTGAGGTTAGGTAGTACATATTCGCCATTTTAATTTCAAAGTTTATAAGCCACCACCTTAATCATATTATAATAGCCTTCATTACAAGATCTTAGTCATAGAATTCGTAATTGCAGTCATGTTGCTCATATCTACAAAGCATATTGTATCTATAGGCCGATTCATGATAGGTAGGAGGCAAAAAATTGCAAAGCAGCACGTGAAAGGGCACAACGCTTCCTCTAAAACTTGTTCCTCATCTTGTTGAATGTGTGAAAACTTTAGACGGCAATCGTGTTTTGATACATTGGAAGCAATTCCTTGTGGAAGTGGATGTTGATGCTCGCTCCTCTTTGTTGTTTTTTTCTCAGATATATTGCTACATTTTGTCCATGCCTGTTTAGCATGGATGTTTGAGTGAGAACTTGCAAGGGTCTTATATATTACTATAGGATATGATAAAGCCACAAGTTCAAGGAAAATTGCAGAAAAATGTACCAATACATGTAGGTAGTGTGGGTAAAACCCTTTGAGTTGTATGGAGAGGGGTGAAGAATGGCTATTTTGACCAATTTTTTATTATCAGAATGATTATCCATGTAGTCGATATGAAACCGTTTACATGAGAGATTCCACCAATTCAATATTACCTTCCACCTCATAATATGTCCGTGTGTCTTGTTACTAACTCACCCACAATTTTTCCACGTCTATATAAACTTGACCCAGACCTTCGCAATCTAGTCAGTTCATTGTTAAACATTGCCGGTTGCTTACACTTTGGTTAGCGTTTTAGGTTCAGTACTGGAAACTTTAAATTATAATAGAAGTGAAAGAGGATTGTAAAACTGTGTTGATAAATTTTTAGTGTCTCAATCCGTTACTGAAAAACATTCAAAATGCCAGAGCCGAGGCAGGAAATTGGTAAATTATTCATGAATGCCAGTGAGGAAGAGGAAGAAGTGGCTTGTGTTAATGGAAGTTTTCCTGATTGGTTGCGGGGTAGCTATTTAAGAACTGGACCAGGTCAATTCGATCTGAATAAAAACTTCACTGTCAACCATATCTTCGATGGATATGCTATTCTTACGAAATTTGATATTACGGGGGATAAAGTAAAGTTGCAGAAGAAATTCTTGGACACTGAGGCTTTCAAACGGGCTACGAAAGCTCAGAAGCCCGTCATCTGCGAATTTGGAACAAGGTTAATCTTAAATTATTTTAATTAAGTAATTATTAATTATTTAATCTAAAATTAATTAGGGTATTAAATTGATCTTAGTCAGAAAATAGAACGATATTCCCACTTCCCTATTATGTTTTATGTATTCTCATCTCATGAATTTTAATTTTTTAATTTAGAGCATATCCGGACCCATCGAAAAGCTTTTTCTCTCGTCTCATCCCTGCTATCGTAAGTTTTGATTGAGTATAAAAAATTTGCATAAGTTTCCTATCATCTCCAAACAGCGAGAACCTAATCTAACTCTATTTGAAACTTTAAAGATTCCCGAACTCACAGACAATGGACAAGCTGGGCTGTTCAACATTGGGAAAAGGACTTTTGCATGCGGAGAAGTTTGTTATTTTCATGAAGTTAACAGAGAGACTCTCAAGAACGGTGACCGGTTTGACGGTCAAAATCTTTTTGGCTGCCAGATGCTTTCTTCTCACCCACTGACCGATTTGGACGGGACGATGTACAATATTGGAATCAGCTTCTTAACAGGTTTAAAGTACAACATTATCAAAGTACCCCCTGTGACGGGAAATCCAACTTCAAAAGACTTGCTCAAGAAAGCTAAGATACTGGCAACCATTCCCAGCTCCAGCATGACCACCCTGAGCTACGTCCACAGCTTCGGTATCACCAAGAACTATATCATCTTCATTGAACAGCCATATGTCCTTTGCGTGTCCAAAGTTCTTGCCGCAGCGTTTACAAAAGCAGATTGTCAAAACGATTGGATGGAATGGAGACCGGAAATGAAAAACAAGTTCATTGTTGTGGACAAACACACTGGCAAAGTTGTCAAAACAGAATACATCTCACAAGATCCATTCTTCTATTTCCACATCATCAACTGCTACGAAGAGAATGAACAGATCGTTATTGACTTGCCGACATTCAACAATCCCGATTTCCTTAACAGTCTCTCGGTTCAGAGGCTCCGAGCAGGAGATACAGACATAGGAGACAACAGTTTGCCCCGAGGTACTCGCTACGTCCTACCCATCGTGAATCTAAAAACTTCCCCAGAAAATGTGGATCTGGTTGGTGTCAAGTCAAGTGCCACCGCGATCCGGAAGGGAACCCAAATTATTTTAAGCCCCGAGATCTATACAGAAGCTGGTCTCGAATTTCCAACCATGAATAAGGGATACATTACCAAGAAGTTTAACTATTACTACGCATCTGGTACAGCCAGTCGAGGCCATTTCGAAAATGCTATCGGTAAAGTGGATATCAGGGACAAGGGCATTACTTTGTACCGAGAGCACGACTCTTGTTTCTTCGGAGAGCCTCTGTTTGTACCCAAACCTGGTGGTACTAGTGAAGATGATGGGGCTGTTATAGTTTCTGTCAATGATATTAGAGATAATCATAATGATTACCTGCTAGTACTGGATGCTAAATCCATGCTAGAGCTCGGAAGAGTTCAGTTTCAATCCAAACTACCCTTCGCACTGCACGGGTTATTCGTATTCTCTGATTAAATTATACACTCTCTCCGACTCATTATCTCTAGTTACCAAATAACCATTCATTCGTTTATTACGTTGTTATCAAGGGTTTTTGGTATAACTGAATCATTGTACAATTGTACTTCGTAAATAATAATCCGTGATATGGGATGTTCTATTTCGCTCTCTAAACTGTTGATTTGTTCTCATTTATTTCTATCAAAATCCCAATTCTTTGCAGTCGCATTTATTTTCAGCCTCAATCCAGTTTGACCCTCTGACGTACGTGTATCAAGTCTATGGTGATTCATCACTTACAGTTTTTCCCACGATCGATACTCTACTGAACGTGGCTAGCATGGTTGATGAGCATGAAGGATTGTTCAGTAGGTTGGTCATCGGAAAAACTTTATAATTATTAGGTGATTGACAAGGTTACTATTGGAAAAATTCAGGAATAAATCATGCCAAGGTTTCATTTAAAATATTCCGATCATGATCTGTCTATTTCTACCCTCGGGAGTTCGGGTAGTGCATTTATTGGCATTAAATTGTTATGCTTTTGAGCATTTGCGTCGGCAACCGCCTCCTCCCACCTCATCAACTGACTACGTAATATGTTTGTCTGCGTAGAACATTTTCCCAGGGGTAAATCAAGTAATTACTCCCACGAATAATTGCATACTCGTCGAATGGTCCTTAACGCTGATGTCCGGAGACATGAAATTATTACGTTGTGCAACCACGTAAGCCTTGTACAAGCGGAGTTTTGGAAATGTAATAAGCAACAGGTCATGGTGAGACAGTATTGACGAGCAAGTTTAAGCGATTGTAATCATGTTATGAGCTTATCTTTGAATTCAATCATTGTTAAACTTGTGGTAGAGGTCACGAAGATTTTTAAAGTTTCATTGAGTTCGGGTAAAAAGTTAATTCGCAGTAAGGTTAATTGATGTAATACTAAGGACAAAAATCTGTTATTGTCTATCGGCACCAGGAATTATTGAATTCCTCTCATGCCCTACATAAATTATCAGTTATCTTATCCACCTTACTATACCAGAGTAGAAAACTTCCAGCAGTTGGCCTTCACTATATCAATATGGAATGAAATTTGCACCGATTTGTAGAAAAAACCTTGCTTTAACTAATCACATTTTGGAATGTACAACAAGTATGTAATTGTAAGTCAAAAGGAGATTCCTTCCCACAACATGATGTTAATGCAGAAAAAGGGAACTTAAGTTTTGATTGCAATAAAATAGTTACGATTGATAGCAGTCTGTAACAGCATGTTTTAATTAGTTTAGCATGTGTTATCTATTTTAATTATTACGGGGAAGATGTTGGTAATGTATGGGGAAAATCTTTCACACGTATTAAAAATATTTATTTTGGGGCAGAAAGCGATTTTTTATATCGTTCTAACCTTGAACGTAAAATAATAATTGCATCCTCAATCCTCGTTAAAACATTTTTCTTCCCCTATTAATCTATGGAAAAACAAAATGTAAATAAAATCGATTATCCATGTATTTCGAGTATTATTATAGCTACATAAAAATAAGATTTTAGAAATATTTCAAAGCTGTTAAATGTTATCCTAAACTGTTCGTTATGTTATACAATTTCTTTGTAGTGTTATTCAAAGTCATGATGGGTACTTAAATCTACGTGTTTATGATTCACTAACGGAGTCATTGCCATATGCGTTGCACGAATTATTGCATTCAACGATTCAGCCTAGTAGTAATAAAATGAAGTGTTTTGTTCCTAATTACGAGCATGCAATGATTAAACCTAGTAAGGAGGTAGGTGAAGTAACTCTCTACTGTAAAACATGACCGGATGCAATAATTCTATCAAGTGTGTCAGCTCTACGAAATTGGTGCTTGATATTCACTTCTCAAACTAATAGCGGAGATAAACCGGGTTTTAACCTTGTGGGATACTGGTAAAAATATATCTTAGTGAAATTTCGTCACTAAAACTTAAACTTCATTACCTCTAAAACCTCTCAATTTTCTCAACTGACAGCCAATAAAATAAAAAAATTTGATTGATAGTAATAATGAAAACAACACACCATCAAACACTCGTAAATAACCAACGTACATGATATAAAGCCAGGCCTTAAATGCTGTGTGATGAGAAAACCTTAAACCATCTACTTGTCATATGAACTGATCTTGGGAGTAATTCCTTGGAAATTGCCAGGAATTGGCAAGCACGAAAAGCTTTGCAATACAAGTGCAGTGTGCAGTGGTGGTGTTGTAAACAATGAATGTTTGGGATATTACATAAGTACCTCTCGTATCGTATTGAAATTCAGTCCCACCTCTTAGAAACAATAGCCACCCCTGCGTGTCTAAGGGGCCACTGTTCTTGAACTAAATAAATACCCTGACAGTTAGGTTTGATAAATAAGTGGTCACTTGGCTTCTTTTGTCATTTTTATTCAATCATTACCGATGCAAGTAGATTTATTTGAACGTAAGATAGATATTATTTATTAGGCGAAGAAGAAGGTTGTCTCTTAAAGAAGTCACCTTTTCAGTGTTGAGTGCTTTCAATAGAACCGTTTGTAGTCTCATTTTCATCATGAAGGAAGGAATCCCGAAAGGTTCCAGAACTGCCAAGGAAGTATTAGAGCCTGAAGTTTCTAAAATCATTGGAACAATTCCTAATTGGTTACTCGGAACATTGATCAGAAATGGACCTGCCAAATGGGACCTTAAGCATTGCACCATGAATCACTTGTTCGATGGTGAAAAATTTCGATAACCATAGTTCGTTAGTAACCATTTAGGTTATATCATGTAATTAATTATATTACTTACTATTATAGGTTATAATATGATTACAAAGTTTGAGATTCAAGGAGGTGATTCTGGAACTGTTTCCTATAGTTCAAAATTTTTGCAATCTGAAGCTTACAAGAAAGCTGAGCTTGTGCAGAAACCGGTTATACCAGAATATTCGACGAAATCTTCTTGCTCAGATTCCAAGAAATCTATGATTTCTCGAATGATAACCACACTGGTAAGAAAATGATGACGAATTATTTTGCATAACATTTACGAATTAAGTTATCTTATTCCTTAAATAGATTCCAGAACAAACTGATAACTGCCCATTCATTTGCTCAACTGGAATGGGGAACAATCCCGTGGTGATAGGTGACACAGGATTTATGTTTGAGTTGGATAAATGCTCATTAAACTCTATTTCTCGACATGATCCGGTCAAAGAATTCGGCGTGCATTGTCAATCTTCTCATCCTATGATTGATGACAATGGTTTTACATACAACTTGGGGATCAGCATTTTGTCAGGTGCAAAGTGGAATATTCTCAAGTTCCCACCATCCTCAAAATCTCAAACTGTCAAAGACATGATAAAAAAATGCGAGATTCTGGCAACTTGGCCCTGTAGGAACAAGACTCTCATTCCATGGCTTCATTCATTTGGAATGTCAAAAAATTACATCATTTGCATCGATCAACCAAGTTACTTTAATGCCACCAAAATGATTGGCTGTATTTTTTCAGGTGATAATTAATGATATTTTATTGATTAATTGATTGATTAATGAGATTTGATTGATTAATATTAATTGATTAATTGATAAATTAAATCAATAATTTAATAAACTATTATAGGCTTCTGTCCAAAAGAAGTGAATGAATGGAGACCGGAGTTCAAGAACCGATTCTACTACATCAACAAAGCCACGGGGAAGGTGGTCAAGACGGAGATACTATCAAAGGAGACGTTTTTCTTTTATCACATATTGAACTGCTATGAAGTAGACGACCACATTGTTGTCGATGTGTTTTGTATGCCCAATTTTAAATTGGTGGAAAATCTAACAGTCGAAAATTTCCGAGCCGGCTACAGGGGTAACGACAATGAATCTCCTACGCTTCAACGATATGTCATTCCCCTACTGGTTTCAGACCTTAAAAAGTGTCCCGAAAATACCAATCTGATCTCCATCAGTACTGCGGCGACTGCTTATAGAACTGAAAATAAAATTACACTGGAACCTGCAGTCTTAAGTGACAACCGAATGGAGTTCTCAACATTCAATAAAAAATTTAGTGGTCTGCCCCTGAAGTACATTTGGGCTTCTGGGGCCTTTGCACCTTCATCCACTCATCAGCATAAGATTTTTAAATTTGATCTTGAGACCAAGAAATTGATTACCTGGGAGGGAAAAGAGTTCCAATTTGTAGGGGAGCCCACCTTCATCCCCAGTCCTGTTGATAATAATAATTGTCAAGAGGATGACGGGATCATTGTGAATGTTGTCACCAATACCGAAGAGGTCCAAGGAGAAAGGGACTTTATTTTATTTTTGGATGCTAAAACCCTCACGGAAGTCGGTAGAGCTTATTTCAAATCGGATATTCCAGGAGCTCTACATGGTGTTTTTGTATCGGATATCTAACAACTAAATGCAAATCAGACCAACTGTACAGAACATCATATCTTGTAATTGTAGAGCTTATATATCCGGTAATCATCAAATTATAAATATTTTACTACCAATATTATAGTAAGTATTTATACTAACCTATCCCTGCTCACTGATGAAAAACAATATTCATACATGTAATAATTATAGCATGAAGCAATAAATACTTTCATAAACTGTTTTTTTTTTACTTTTGTTGCTACCTAATTTCATTCCGATGTAAGTACAAGAGGTTAGGATGTCATGCAGTTTGCAATTAATTCAAATGCGATTGTAGTTTATAATTGTTCTTATTTTAAGTTGCACGTAGGCAGACAATTATTTTTTCGTACCGAGATTTTCAAGTACGTAATATGTAAAGTGATTAAACAAAAGAATGGTTCGTAATGTATGCCTATTCTTTAGTCTGCATAGCAATACACGGTAAAAAATTTAACCGATTCGGCTAATCCTGGGATTATTTTCCATTTAGTTCACGTGGGAAGTAAAATAAAGCACAAAACTTGCTAAGTAATTTTATGACGCTCTCGAGTTTTCCTGTCCTGCACTCATTTGCTAATTAATTGGAAAGTTCTACTCTCTGGGTGCCTCTAAGGATGTGAACTAATCAATGGTGATATACTCACAAGGAAGTTTTGATTAATAAATACATACATACAGTGACACTTCCTTGATCAATCCCTGCCCACGTGTGGGTCCCATGTATTGTCCTTGCACTTTGGTTGGAATATGGTATAGTAGCATAAATTAAATTAGCTATGGAAGAAGAAACACATAGTTTAACAACTAGACAAGATCTATTAGCAATAACCATCCGTACAGCTAGTGTGTCTGTGCTGCATAATTTATGTCCTAGAAAATCATAGGGATCCAAGCTTATGGTACAAATATCAATTTGTAACACTGTATTCTGAGACAAATTAGTTCAAGTGTAAATTTTGAATTTGATTTTTGTTGACATTATTAGTAGGGGGAGATGGAAGTGCAACGATAACATTTCAAAACATAAAAGTCATGCTATGCTGCTTTCTGACCAGCTACTGATTTTGATTTTTCTTACTAAATTAGATTGATGAAATTGGAAGGATGTTTAACAGATTTAATTTTTCGAACAACTACATTACAAAAGCACAGGAGCGTACTTTATTTAAGCTTTTAGACCTTCACTTTGCTCATTTCTTGCATAACTTAATTACGATTAAGCTCAGCAACAGAGCATTACAGAGCATACTGTATCTTGATAACGATTCAAGGTCCGCACATTATTTCTACACTTGAAACATCCGTTGTTTACACACTAGTATCAGAATGGGTAAAGGCTAAATAGTTAATTTGGCTGTTTTCAAGCTATTCTTTAGCTACGAAAACTAATTTATTTGGTAGGATTGAGATACACAGGCGAAACATTACTGAAATTCAGAGGGCCTAAAAAGGTATCTAATAATTTGATGAGAAACTAGTTGGTCAAGAAGATTTTTGTTGCAATCATATTCCGACAGCCCCCTCACTCTTTTTCTACCTTGCATTGTTGGGCTCAAGTTTTTTGCTGGTTACGTCTTGCTATATGTCAATTACCTTAGGTTTGCTGACGTGGTCCTGGTTGGGTTTTGATCTCAGGAATCATTACCTTAACAATTACCAAAGACGTGGCGGAAGCATTGAAATTTCTCAATTAGTGACATTTGAACTGTCTTGAATGAGAAGTGCATTAAATTCAGTATTTCAGATATTGTATTCTTCTTGTTTGCTGCGGTGGGAGTCTGAGCTCATGTAGGTTGGGTAAGACATAACCGTGGGATATAGTCTATCTGTAACTAACCTCACTAACCCTAATCTATATCTTAAAATACCAGATAATTCCATTAATTTGATAGGGAAAAATATACAGATGCTAATTACTGGATTGGTTTTT
Source organism: Agrenia bidenticulata (assembly GCA_034694785.1). Lineage (NCBI taxonomy): Eukaryota > Metazoa > Arthropoda > Collembola > Entomobryomorpha > Isotomidae > Agrenia > Agrenia bidenticulata. The sequence goes on along the minus strand of JAQFYM010001621.1, from coordinate 17,607 downwards.
ACCTTTTCTCATTTAGACGGTCTTTCAAAATGACTTCCGGAAGGTATGGTTTTATGTACCCAACCCTTGATGAAATCCATGAGCCTGAGGAGGTAGGGATTACCGGGTGTTTACCTCCATGGGTCCAAGGTAATCTTATAAGAACGGGCCCAGGCAAATTTGACTTTGAGGATAACTTCTCTGTTAATCACTTTCTGGATGGTAAATAACGTTTGAGAAAGCCTGGATTATTCAGGCTAGGAGAGTAAGGAGAGTCAATAAAATATCTTTGTACAATATTACAGGATATGCAATGCTTACGAGATTTCAAATAGCAAAAAACTCTGTAAAATACGACAGAAGATTTCTTCAGACAGATGCATACAAAAAAGCCATAACTGCTCAACGACCTGTGATATCCGAATTCGGTACAAAAGGACAAAAGGTGGACCCAACTAAAAGTCTTTTAACCCGGTTTATTCCATCCCTAGTAAGTTTAGTCCATACTATTTGGTTATGAACTTACACCCTTTGATACGAATCTAAATCAATCTTTAAGAAAATTCATTTAATAGATTCCTGAGATTTCGGACAATTGTAATGTAAGTATGTTCCAAATCGGGGTGGACGTATTTGCAGCGGCTGATACTTGCATGTTTCGTCAAGTGGATCCTATAACTTTAGAATGCGGAGAAAAGTATGACACGAGTAAATTGTTTGGTCTTAATTTGTGGAGTTGTCATCCTGTGCAGGACAAGGACGGTTATATTTACAACATTGGAACTTCATTTATCACTGGTAATTTGAATTTTTGGCATTTGAATTTTGTCTGATAGGCTGGGGAATGTGGGGAATAAAACTTTATTATTTTTAATCACACAGGCTTGAAATACAACATAATAAAAATACCTGTTCCTATTGAGGGTCAATCATCTAAAGATGTTTTAAAAAAGGCTAAAATACTTACAACTATCTCAAGTAGAAGTACATTCTGTGTGTGAGTGGTGTTCAATATTTTGTCCTCGTCGTCGGTCCCTAGTATTTTTATTTTACTTAACTTTTGTTTTTTGAATCTACAGAAGCCCGTGTCATAGCTTTGGAAAGACCACAAAGTATATAATTTTTATCGAGCAGCCCCTGGTAATCGTCGGCCAGAAAGTCCTAACAGCATTTCTGCACAAGTCTTGCAACCGAGATTTCATGGAATACCGTCCAGAAATGAAGAATCGCTTTCACGTTATTGAAAAAGAGAGTGGGAAAGTGCTTAAAACAGAATACATCTCTGCCGAGTCCTTCTTCTTCCTTCATATTATAAACTGCTACGAAGAAGAAAATGAGATTGTGGTGGACATTGTGGCATTTCCAAATGCAAACTGCATTCATCTGAATCTGGAAGATTTCCGAAACGGGAATGAAGGGCCTTTAGAGGACTTAGCAGAAGGAAGGCGTTACGTCATTCCATTAGTAGATCTTGATCATAAAGTTAAAGAAGTACCTGAAGGGATCAACCTGATTAAAAAAACTAAAACTACAGCGCAAGCTATAAGGGAAAAGAAATGTGTTATATTAAGTTACGAAGCTCTCACAAAACCTGGTATTGAAGTCCCAATTGTTCACAAGGCTTATTGGGGCAAGAAATATAAAATGTTCTTTGGTGGAGGACCTCGTACTGTGGGGCCTTATAAGACTTCCATTTGCAAATTCAATACGGAGACCAAAGAGAGCTTTGTATTTCGATTGAGTGATGAAGAGTTCTTGGGGGAGCCGATTTTTATACCAAATCCGGAGGGGGATGATGAAGATGATGGAATTCTCGTTACGTGCTTAACAAGAGCTGTGGAAGGTCAAAAGTGTGGATTAGTATTTGTGGATGCAAAGACAATGAGTGAGATCGCTAGAGCAGAGTTTCAAAGTTTTGTCCCTCTTGCTATCCATGGAATTTTCCTTCCTATATCATATTTGAATACTATACGACAGTAAGTTAATTAAGCGATACATACATAATGCACTGCAGAATAATTCAGTCCTGTGAGTCATAAACATTTGTGTTGATTTTGAAAGGCATATGAATAAAAAATATTATTGTTAGAGAAATGTGTTAAAAAATACGATTGGTGTATGCTCGATTGTTTCAGACTGAACATTGGCAAATAAATAATCCACATCCACAATATTTATGACTAGGCTTATGACTGACATTCATAATACATGACGAATTCGTACTGATTCCGTCATTAATATATTTGGAGTAAAATGTATAAGATTCTCAACTTTTATTTTGTTTGAGAGAAGGGCAACGAAAATATTTCAAATGAATGTATCAAGTCGTTATACTTGAGTACGAAGTGGTAGATTGATAAATTTATAGCATACAAGGAACGATGCAATAATTAAATTACAAATAAGACGCTATTATCATATAACTTTTAAGCTAGCTGTTGATGCTGTAGTGATTCGATAACTCCTTGTATACCTTGAAGCTAAGCTTTACTAGTGTTAAATTTGGACTATAAACATTTGGCAACGACTACCAGATTCTAGGCTTACGAAATCTTAGCTTCTTTCAAGATTAAGTATATGATTTAGGTACAAAAATTACTAGTTAATTAATTCGTTCAAGACCAAACTCAAAATAATGCAATCTTCTCTTTTGCCTTCATCTTATGGTTTAGGCAATGAATTCTTTCAATTTCAACTGAAGCGTTCGAAAACATGACACACAACATTGACAAGCCAATAAACTCTTACAATTGAATTTTTTGACGTGTATCCTAGGAATTTGATTCAGATATATTTCATAGTAAATGTGATCAAATATCGAGAAAAATCAATATATGTACGTATGCATTTGATGCGGAAATTAAGGTTTTGAAAAAAACTGGAAACCTTTAACTATCTTTCTCGATATTTTTCACCTTTAGAATGAACTATCAAAGCATTTAATATGTCCAAAGGTTCTCTTGTTTGTTCTTTTACAAAACATTTATCATACAGAAATGCATGCCTAGATGCTAGAAATCGTGGCACAACTAAATTATAACTAGTTCTTAAAATTTGGGAGTACCTCCCGAATCCCCTCCCGGTTAATCAATGATATTAATTAACATCTGACTTTAATTAATTAATTCATATGTTTCCAATGCTCCTAGCAGTGGCATTGGCCGTGGATATCGATTGCAGCATGCATTGCATTTTCTTAAGTCTTCGTATGGATCAGTAGAGCGTTGAAAGCTTCGTGCCCTTGGTTTAAAATTGTAACACAAATCGTTTAGATTTTAGAACAAGAAATATATCTAAGGAGAAGGCGCTACATGGTACCTTCCATAAGTAGCTTAACTTGTAACTATTGCATTCACATAAATCTAGTGTGTAATTTCAGCTTATACAAGAGAAATATATCAAATCTTTTGCTATGTATCTTCACTGTTTTGATTTTCATAGCCCCATTTCCACCCTATGTAACTTCTACAATGAAATCACCTAGTACATAAAAGCACCTTTGAATTGACCAGTTCAGACCAGTTTGATTTTTGATTTAAAGTTGAAAGGGTTGAATGAAACGGTGTATCGTACTGAAATCGAGAAGAGCATTCCCTGATAAACTTTTCAGAAATACTTTAATGGCGAAATGAAAGTTTCAAGATAATCCATCACGATTATACACACCAGGATTGGATTTATTGTCAAGTGACCTGCTGGGGAATTGAGTGAGAAGCTTTGAGAAGGTGGATCTAAAATGTCAGCATCATTAATGCAGAGGAGAACTTCTAAGAAGTTTTATCGTACCACTGACGAATTAAAAGCTCCAGAAGAATCGACAATTATTGGGACACTGCCAAGGTGGTTCGAAGGAACATATATTAGAAATGGCCCGGGTATGTTCGACTTCAAAGATGGATTTTCGGTGAACCACTGGTTCGATGGGTAAGGTTTCCAATACAATATTACCAGAGTCAGTATGTTATTTGGAGCTTATTGAAAACAAATCAAGACGGGGTATTTTTCATAATTAAGTTTTAATTCATTTCCAGGTACTCCATAATTTCCAAGTTTCATGTAGCAGATGGAAAGGTACGATTTGAAAAGAAGTTTTTGCAAACCGACGCTTACAAAAGGGCTGTGAAAGCCAATAGGCCCTGTGAGTTTACCAATAGGTATCTAATATTTAATATCAAATGTCTTATATCTAATCTAACGAATATTTTTAAAGGCGTTTGTGAATTCGGAACTCCAAAGATAGTCAATGAACCTTCAAGGGGCTGGATGAGTCGCCTTTATAATAGTATTGTAAGTCCAATTTATTAGACTAAATGTTTAAAAACTATTGCATTGCTCAGTATTAATTACTCAAATGAATTTAATCTGTTGATTAGGTTCCAGAATTCACGGACAACGCAAACATTTCCTTATTCAACTTAGGACAGAATGTTTTTGTAAGTGGAGAGACGTGCTTCTTCTACGATTTAAACATTTCTACCCTTAGCCCAGGACACAAGTATGATACGAACAAAATATTCGGCCTCCATGTGGCAAGCCCACACCCCCTCACAGATCGAACTGGAACGACCTATAACATTGGATCAAGTTACGCCCCAACCTTGAAGTACTGTGTTGTAAAAATACCTCCTGCAAAGGAAATCAAGGATCCGAAGCAAGTTCTAAGGAAATCCCAGGTCCTGTGTAGTATTCCAACAAGATGGAACCGAAATATATTAAGCTACAATCATAGGTACACTATCTTTAGTAGTAGTTGCTCTTCAAAAAACAATTCTTAAATATCCTTTAAACAATACAATTTAACTATTTCAGTTTTGGACTGACTGACAACTACATCGTTTTTATTGAGCAGCCCTACGTAGTAAGTCTAAACAAGATTTTGAGCTCAGTAATCAAGAAAGGTCAGTCTTTCAGAGACTGGGTTGAATGGGTAAGATCAATAATGATTAAAGAATCCATAACGCAATCTGAGCATAATATAGACAAAAGAATTTTGAGTTTTATTTAGAATCCTGAATACAAGAACAGATTTTATATAATCGATAAGCAAACCGGCAAGATTGTTGGTGGCACGGAATTCTACTCTCAGGATGCGTTCTTCTTCGTTCACATCAGTAAGCGAAATTCCTTTAAGAAATAATCCCGAAGCACTTAAATTGAATTTATTAAAATCTTGATTAGTCAATTGCTATGAGGACCATGGACAAGTGGTTGTAACCTTGTCATCTTACACTGATCCAACTGTTTTGGATACCCAGTTCTTGTCCACCCTCAGAGAAGGAGGAACAGACGGCGACGAAACCAGAGCTGCAGGCCATCAATACATTATCCCAATCGACATAACGGACTTGAATGACTGTCCTGAAGATAAAAATCTTATAAAAATCCCAAGCTCTAAGGCCATAGCTTATCGAAAAGGACCGCAAATAGTTTTGATACCCGAAGTCCTCACGGGAAGGGGAATGGAGTTCCCAGCCATAAATAAAATGTACATAGGGCGAAAGCACCGGTATTATTATGCATCGGGTCTAACCTCTCTAGGAGATTATAGGAATGCAGTTGTTAAGATTGATTTAGTGACTAAGAAATTTACTTGCTGGAGAGATAATACTAATCAGGTCTTGGGAGAACCGATCTTCGTCCCTCATCCTGGGATGGATTATGATGATTTGGAGTCTGAGGATACAGGTGTTCTAATTTGTCCCGTGACTGACTACCGTAATGATGCCTGTGATTTAATTGTATTTATTGACCCAAAAAATATGAAGGAAATTGCAAGGGCTGAGTTCAAGACTCAGATTCCACCTTCAATTCATGGAATATTTGTTCCTTCTTACTAGAAGAAACAAATTGTTCAATATATTATTTATAGTTATATTTAATATTTAACATTGTTTGAACTTTCAAATACTTGTGCGTACACTAATAAAATTAAAAATTTGCTATTGAACACCAACAAACCCGAAATCAAAATAAACCAAGATCAAGTCCTTCTGACATTGTTCTTGATGCAAAACATAAAACGTCTTTAGCCATGACCAGAATGAATTAAATGTCAATTTGTCATTGGATTTAAAACTATGGTACCAACCATATGGAATAGATCCATATTATAATTTTTGCAAATAAAACGTAACAATTAAATCACCCAAGAGTAAAATTAAGTCAGTGAAAATAGAGTTAGATCGGTAAAACTTTTAAATTAATTGTATCTCTTAGAAAGTGACAGTAATACATGGCAGAGATGCTATGATATTCATTCAAGTGATATAATGCGGACTCTAATTCTTTCTGAGCTTCTATAATATTCGAATATTGATTGTATCGATTCGAATATTCCTTTTACCCTTTTACTTTTACACTAATTATGCAAATAATTCAATACCCTATTGCTGAAGGCAAGTAGTTTTAGATCTTTGATTGAAATATTTATTAACTTACGCCATTTAATACCGTCAGTTAGTTACACTACCTTCTACAAAATCGAGGCCTATCAATCGAATTTGAAGAATTCCTGCTAAGATTCTGAAGAGAACTTTATGATGCGTAGATGTGACTGCGTCAGCGATACATAATGTCATTAATGAGTTGTTTCTTGCTCAAGAGGATTGAACAGAGTCATGAGGGGAGTACACAGGTACACATGGGTGCACAAGTTATAAATGAACATGAATACACATGCAGCTCTTTTCCTGTCCCTAAGATTAAGTTATTGGGGTTATTGTTGATGAAAGGGATTCTACAGAAACTAGTGCAAATAAAAGCATTCCCTTTCCAAAGTTAGTCAGTTCCTGTTGGATTTAATAAAACATAGGTAGACTCTATTGTTTTGGCAAAGATCCGTATGAAATCTTTGACAGGCAGGGACAGATGATGTCATGCAGTACATAAACCACAGATTTACGATAGAAAGCGGTGTTCATTAAAAACACAAACATAGCAGATGTGTTGAATCTTTCTAGAAGTCAATTCCTCAGTTTCTATTTCACGATCACTTGATCTTTAGTCATCTTTAGGTGTTGTTTTGTCTACCCGAGAAGATTTTAAAATGTCTTCTTTGATCTCTAAACAAGCAGATTTGACCAAGCTTTTCTGTTCCACGGAGGAACTACTGAACCCGGAAGAGTCTCAAATTCAAGGTAAGAAACTTGGTGGCTATACAATTTGTCAACAAAATTTGATTTAAAATAAATTGCACAGATACAAATGATACAATATCCTAAAAAAATTCAATTTTATCTGTTAAGGATGCATCCCTGACTGGCTACGTTACGGAATATTTCTAAGAATCGGGCCGGGGAGGTTCGATTTTGAAAATTTTACTTTGAACCATTGGCTGGATGGATGTAAGTAATTCAATGAATACAACTGGCTCTCATTATTATTTTGCTATAGATGAAAACATATAATAAAATTCTTAATTTTATTCAACAGATGCAGTCTTGAGTAAATTTGAAATTCTCGACAATTCAGTCAAATTTTCGAAGCGTTTTCTCCAGTCAGATTCATATCAAAGGGCTATGAGGGCACAAAAGCCAGTAGTCACGGAATTCGGCACTAAAGCGTACCCAGAGAAAGGAAAGGGGTTTTTGGCCCGATTCGTGTCCGCAATTGTGAGTTTCCGGCTTTTCATTCTGTTAGTTGTAGTTTACACGGTTCACAGTAATCGCTTTAGTGATAATTATTATGAATATGATGTTGTAAGACCAAACGTAACGTCCAAGCTTATGCCCCAACACGTTTCAGTCTATTTAATGCACTTCAATGGGATTTATATTGCCTCGTAGGCTTTCAAAGTAAGTAGTCCATAATATTGCATGACTTTTAACCACAGTTTTTTTGTCAATAGTAGAAAGGGAATTTTTAGTCACATTGGCTAGCATTCATATACAAATGCCTTGTCTATAGCTTTTGGAAACTAAAAATGTATTTTAATGGTTTGACCTAATTTGGCTATTTCAGATGCCTGAAATGACTGACAATGACATAAGCAATGTGTTTCAGCTAGGAAATGAATTCTTCGTTGCAAATGATTCCTGTTTTTTTCGAAGTGTCGAACCCCAAACACTATCAACTGGAGAGAGATTCGATTCCAATAAATTATTCCATCAAAGCGGATTGACAGCTCATCCCTTAACAGATTTTAAAGGAGACACTTACAACATCGGCTTTTCAATCCTTTACACCGGAATTAAATTTTCTCTCTTAAAAATCCCAGCAAAAGAGAAACATCAAAATTCTAAGGAAATGTTCGAAAATTCTGAGGTAATGTGTACCATCCCGAGCAGTTACAATGCTGGGGTTTCTTATGTCCATAGCTTCGGAATGACTGACCGTTTCATCATTTTCATTGAACAACCATACGTTGCAAGTGTCCCTGCAATTGCCATGGCCTTAATTAAAGGGTACTCTGTAAAGGACTGGCTAGAGTGGAGGCCAAATATGAGGAACAGGTTTCATATAATTGACAAAGAAACTGGAAATGTTCTAAAGACTGAGTACTTGTCAGATGTGCCTTTTTTCTTCCTCCACTTTGTGAACTGTTTTCATTGTGAAGATTTTAACCAGGTTAGTTCGATTTGAAGTTGATTGATCTAACAATCGGTTGTATATGTAGAATGAGCAAATGATAATATATGTTGTTCTGCTTATTTTAGATTATTGTAGATGTAATGGCAATGGATAACCCTGACATACTTGACGGGATGTATTTATGCAAACTCCGCAAGAATGTCATCGAAAACGTCGCGCAGCCATCTTGTCGACGCTTTATCATACCCCTTTCCAACCCGAAGGAACTACCTCAACGCAGCAAGTTAGAATCGTTATTTGGGGCTACCAAAGCTGTATGGCAATCTGAAAACAAAATTATCCTTACTCCAGAATATCTAACAGAATCAGGTTGTGAGATGCCGGTGATAAATAAATTGTATGCAGGGAGAGCCTATTCATACTTTTATTGCAGTGGCACTGTAGCAAAGAATAATTTTAGTAACGCGATTTGTAAAATAAATATTAGGAACAAAACGGTTGTGCGATGGACCGAGAGTGAATATTTATACCCAGGTGAACCTCTGTTCATTCCCAGACCAAACTCTACTGAAGAAGATGATGGAGTGATGTCACGATGATTTCCTTGTGTTTATTGATGCGAGAAATATGACTGAAATTGCAAGAGTGGAATTTACGAGCCATATTCCTGTGGCACTGCATGGAATTTTTGTGAAGTCGATCTAATCTGATTAAAGCTTTAAATTATCTATGATTAATTAATTCTGGTAGAATAATATATAATAATCTTAGATCCATCTTGTTGTTTTCAGAAAATTCAATAGTATTTGTATTTAATATTTAAATAATTCAAATAAAAATTTTGTCCGATTAATTATTCTATGTTCTATGGGCTGTATAGGTTCTATGGGCTCCACCAACGAAACTGAATTTCGTTCCTCAATACTCCTTGACTGCAATGTCGAAGTAGTAGCTCCCCCGTGCACTATGGCAATATGACAGGTGTCCGTAATCGTATAAATTAAATTAAGTGTTCTAAGTTTTATAAAGGTCTCTCTCTTTAGCTTACCTTGAAGGACAATTTTGTCCAAATATTGTCTTCTGTGAGCAGAAGGCTTTGCAAATCACATCCGCGTTTGAAAAACATTTGCATGCAGTAATGTTTTCAGTTAATGATTTGATGTAATACTGCCAAGCTTTATTGTGAGCACAACTGCCTGTAATTTTTAAGACATAATGTTGAAACTTTATAATCTAATATGTCAAACAATATAAACTCAGGTCGAATTTCAGACCTGATACAGTGTCCCCAATCACTGAGACAGCTATTCCTATACAGTCAGCCTGATTTGGTCCACCTTAAAAGTAAATGTTAAAAAAGAAATTGATTAGTTCATGCTAACAACTAAATCATTTTAGACTAAAATATTTAGTTGTTAACTAATTTTTTTAAGTTAATAACCTCCATTAGGGTAAAAATCAGCGTGCCCTATATTCCCGTAATATCCATCTTGTCCCTGGTTAGAATGCACAATATCTGTTGGTTGTTTTAATTCAATGATCTAAATTCATTTTATCTTAATCTTTTATCATCATTTTAACAAAATCTAATTTAGTACCGACGAATGCCGCATCTGAACTGTCTAATTTGTTGTCACTATTTAATTCTGTTTGATATAGTGGCCCGGCTGGATCAAGTCTATCAAGTGAATAAGAACTTAAATATTTTCTTTCTATTTTTTAAACAATTATAATAAAATATATAATAAATTATTTATACCCGGTAATTCGTCCAATTGTTAAATTATTTTGCTTCATGAAATAACCAGCAAATCCTGATACTTGTGCCCCCAGACTATAACAATTCAAACTTAACTCCTGCTCATAAGAAAAATTAGATTCATGGCCGCTGAGGCAAAACACTTTTTTTACCAGATTGGCAAACAACACATTTAGGCAAGTGCAATGCAAATGAAATGCTTCTTATTTAAAAAAAATAAAATTCTGCCTAAGGTGTATTTTGCCTCACCAACTATTTACCAAACATTGAAGCTTGAATTTACCTGAAGCCAATAAGATGTACATCTGAGGGGGATGCCAAATATTTTTCTTGCATCAGGAAAGCTACAAACTCTGAGATACGTTTCCCAACCTTCGGGACATTATTAACAGCCGCTTTGTAAAATAAGTCGTGAGATAAATCGGGTATGTGAGAAATTTGCCAGGCGGATTGATTTGCAGGAGTTGAGAGCATTCCCCAGTTTACGACAATGATGTTGAAACGAGATGAGTATCCAGTTTGTAAAAATGCTTTTTAAAAACAACTCTGTTCGTCAAATGGTAATAAAACATATATATATCGCGAAAATATTTTTTTGATTGTTACCATCCTTAAACTTTTGAGAAAACCGGGTTGTATGGTTGTTCAAAAAACCATGGGATATAAAAATTGGAGGATTATTCTTATTATAGCCTGAAGCTATTAAAGAATCTCTGTCTCCTAGTGCAAGTTCTTGGGTGTCTGTCAAATTTCTAAGAATTTATAAAGAAAAACATTATCTTTTATAAAATGCAATATATTCATAACAATAAGCTAATTTTTTTTGTCAAAGAGAGCAGAACTGGTCGAAATCATACTCAGGATTAGAATAAAGGTGAAACCCAACTGTATCCGGATCATTCGACTGGAGCAAAGTGTTATTGCCTTCAGTTTCAGTCTCGACTCCTGAACCTGTAGTCGTGTTTCTTGCATCTCTTACGAAAATTTGGTCGGATACACCGACACAAATTTTTGTACTGGAACTAACGAGCAACAGTAACAATGTCCCTATGTAATTGGTTTTCACTCGAAGAAATTGATTTGTCAAATACATCTTCACAATGATTACACGATACAAACTCCTCGCACCAATTTAGTTGATAAGATTTAATCTACCGTTGTAGTCGTTTTATTTATTAAGCAGAAGTGAACCAACCTAGTAGTTCGTATCTGGTTTTAGTTTTGTTATGCTTCTCTAGTCTGAATTGATGTCGATATTCTTCAAACTTCAAGCTTAGAATTTGTGTCGTACGTGATCAGAATATTTCTGCAAATCCTAATCCAGTTCTCTACTATCTGCAGCATTGTCTTCTTTCTTGATACAATTTTTAGTTTACTTATTGTGACAGATGAATTTATTTTCCCACATACAGATCCTTTTATTTATTTGTACAGTGAACAGTATCTGTATCTGATTTTAAGTAGAGCATTTGAATTTGAAAACAATCTCTACCAATTATGTTCATGTGTAAAGGAACTATTTCTCTGACTCATAAGTCATATTGAATGTACTTTGAAATACGTTTTAATGAACAGTAATTTGGTTTACTTGCAGGGATTCAATAATAAATACTAGTAGCTAAGCTCATTAAATTAATACAAAGGGTCCACGGGATACTGAGAATTGTGTCCGTAATTCAGTAATGGTGTTAACTGTGCAAACGTCTTGACTGATCCAGGATCATCCCGTACAATATCAAAGAAATAGCTTCCTCTTGTACTGCAATTAAAAAAACGTGATTAGAATCCCTTTTTTATTGAGTTTTGATCTTAAAGCTTACCTTGGTGGCACTCGGAGTCCAAAGAGTACTTGGTCTTTACATAAATGCTTGGTGTGGATAAACTCCTTATAACTGGATGATTTACAAGCCCAAATTTTGCTATCCAGAATTGTCTCGGTAAAATATTCCCAAGAACGGCCATGAGCACATGAGCCTGTACATGAGTTTAGTTCAATTAAATGATTAAATAATTAAATCAATAATTAAATAAATAATTCAATTTTAATTTAATTTAAAAATCTGATCTTACCCGGAAGTCCTTGAATGTCAGACCGGGCGGTACATCCCGGCTGTTCTGGACCACCCCCATTGGGGAAACTAAATTTTAAAATTCAGAAACATTATTAAGGCACTCGAAATTTTAATTTCATGCCTCCCAAATTGCATTCCAATTTTAGACGTACAAGTCAACATGTCCGCTATTTCCAATGTATCCATATCGTCCTTGATTAGTATGAACAACATCTACGAAATATGCATCAGAATGATCCAACCGCTTTCCCTTGATGGGATGAAACTGGAACAATGGACCTGCGGGATCCAGTCCAGTGATACGCTGTATCGGTTTCCCTGTCAAATAGTAGTTTTATTTATAATTAAATTGTGATACTTAGTAAATTAATAACTATTTAAATGATTTAAAATTAAATTCTAGACAAAGAAGCAGCCAAACCTGTATAATGCTTAACATGCTGACCAGCCATGCCAGCGATTTGAGCTCCAAGACTGAATCCAATCAAATGAACACGTGTAGGGTCAGTGAGGAATCCATGATTTATTAAGAACACGATCAGGCCCGCAACTTTCCGTCCGATAAGCTCGGCATTAATGGTAGCTAATGGATAACCTTCGCCACTTCGTGAATTATGCGGTAGAACTGTTGGGGTGAGACTACTCCAATCCACAAGAATTACGTTCGTCGGAACCTTTTTCTTGAGGAACGCTGTAGGGAAAAATAATCATGAAAGTTAATTATTTTTAATTGGACCCAAAAGATTAATGCAAGGAATTTTACGATCCTGCTTAGATTTTTGTTTTTTTGCAGAATATATGTGCTTTCATCAATTGCACTATAAACCGGTCTAGTGATTAAGAAAGTTTCTCTTTTAAAATGACATCTAACTAATATTTATTATATAGTACGTTATGATGTATGCCATTGAATTTGAATATCATCATTTACTATACTGTACATTACTGATACCCGCATGTAAAGAAAATTCCTTCAAGTACAGACTTTCTATAGGTCAATTACCAAGGATGATATTGGATGAATTCGTAATTGATCATTGGTTAATTGCTAATTAAGTGAATTACCATCTTTAGTTAGCTGAGGGAAATTGGTTGAATAGTTTTGTCCGAACCTGTATTTTGAATCAAAGTATTTTGAATATACAAACACTAAATTAAAGTTAACAAAGTTTAAAAAAAACAATATAATACAATACCCATGGATTAAGATAGCAGGGAAGCTCCATTTGTTATAGCTTGAGCGTAATAAAGATTTGGAATCCCCAGGTATGAGCTCTTGAGCATAATCCGTATTCCTAAGGAACAATTAGTCAAGATTAGACACATTCGAAGTCCAATACTAAAGGCATCGTATTTAAATTATCATCATACCACGGATCTGGGTACAAGAAAAATCTGACCGTTTCGTAAGGTAAACAGTTTATGTATTGCACAGAACAAATAAGCCCGAGGGCAATAACGGGTAACACTTTCAGCAACATTTCACTCCACAATAGTCACTGTTCTTTACTACACAATCAAAAAGTAAATACGGACAATTTTTGGATTAATATTTACATGGTTGATTGACCAATACAAAATGCTTTTCTGAATGTCCTACCACATGAAGATGCAAGAGAAAACAAAAGTACTTGAAGAGACGGGTTCCTCCTTTTATGTGACTTTAGCGATTTCTTTTACTATAACTATAAATAAAGCCTAACATTCAATAAAATGTGTAGGATTTATGTTTTCTGAGTACTTGTAAAGGTAATGGACTACATAATCCGGTTGGTTTCTTAATTATTCGCCATCCCTTAAATTACCAAACCCAAGATATGGACGACGTGTCGCCCTGAAATTGAAAGCAATCTGTCTAATCATAATTGCAAAGCATGGACTCAACGGTATTAGTGGACTGCACTGAATGGACAATCAAGTACAATTTCAAGTTCTTAGAATTTTTGAAAGGCAGTTTTTTTATTTTGCATATCAATGAGAAAATTTAGCCGATTTTTTTTACTTTTGTATGCATAAAAAACTCGACATTGAAATTTTTTTATAATGCACAGCCGACAGCGATAAGAGATTGAAGTGGATTCAGACTCAAGCTAGCTGGCTGGCCACGCTCCTATAACATTTGCATGAAGTAATTACACCAGCATTTTTTCGTCTGAAGGTTTGCATTTATGAGAGATTTGATCTGAAAAACGTCTTATTTTTTAATTTTTACTAGATGCCAAGATGGCTAAATTAGAAAAACGGATGAGTCTCCCGTGTCCCTAATGACTTTAAGATTGTATTTTTCATGTCTAAGAAGACATTACATCTTTTACCTAGAGATAACTTGCCCAGACCACTTGCCAACTACAAATATTTTATAGCATCATTCGCTTTCCCTCAATTTGGTAAAAACTAAAAATAACAGGTTTATTTTGCTTCTATTAGCTTGAAAATATTCCTAGAATGAATTTGTGCTAATTCATACCGTGAAGCTGTTATGGCGTTGTATTATTAGTGCCTTTGGTTTTAGTTAGGTTTAGCAAGTGTTAGTCTGTAATAATGAGCCAAAAAACATTAGTGTGTCAAAAGCCCAAATTTGTCATAAACTTGTCTTATTTGATAGATTTAACCTAAAAGTTTCTAGGCACATTATGAAGTTTCAAGTGATTTACGAGAGTTTTGCTGTTAAGTACAAAGTATAAACGGAATGTGTGTGTATTGAAACGTAACGGACTACTACTCATAACAGTGTATTTTATTATTTTAAATCTGAAGCTAAAAAGATGTTGTTATGTCCTAGATGTACGAACTTGAGAGAGTAAATTCGAATCTTCCAACTGCAAAAAATACACCAAATGTAAATGAGTTTGTATGAACTGTTTTTTATTTTAAAACATGTTTCGAATAAAGATCAACCATTTAAATATCGTTTATCAACATAGTGCGTCCAAATTGTACTTAGTGAAGCCCATTTAGTTTTCTGACAACGTCTGATATTAGCATTATCAATTTTACATTCAAGACGTCCCTAGGGTTAGCTACCTATATTGAATAAGATAAGTGAATCTTGACAAGGAAACATTTTGCAAAAGTTTCTTCAAGTTCAATCAATTACACTCTAAAAAAAAACTAGAACATTTTCCATTAGAAACCAATCAAGTTTTTATTCAACTATGCATTCTTATGTTTCTTGCGTGTTATAACGAGTTTATAAGTTTTGTTTCCGTAGGTGGAAATGCAACTTAAATTCAAAATTTCTATGCTTGAAAAAAAATCCACGATTTTAAAAATCCACTTTAGCTTGCATAATTCAGATTTTTCTGATCTTCTGTTTCTCATCTGTTGTGCATTTGTTACTAAAGCTTTCTGCAAGCAATTTAGTCCAGTCTTCGCGAGAAGTTGTTTCAGGTCAATAGCTTTACAAGAGACATATTTTTTTAAGCCAATAAAAAATGTAGCATTTCGATTGAAGACACTTAAGTAAATTACTTTTGGTTACTCTTTATCAAAAACAAATTCAACATTGCAAAAGCACAGTATTGCATTTCAGTAGCACAATTTATGTCATTTATGTTCAGGAAGGAATCAAATTTACAAAAGTTAGCCCAATATTTTATCCATCGGGTAGTAATAGTAACTACATATAGCCACACAAGTGTATTTAATTGGTTTGTAAACCCCAGTAATGCCTGAAGAACATAAATTAAATCTAAAGTCGAAAGCAGATCTCAGGGACTTGATCCATATCCGTATCCTGCAAGGCTTCTCTAAATTGAACAGTTACCTTCCCTTCTGACCCACAATTAGCCACAATTGTAGATTCTCCGACAGTTTTGTAAAAAGTTTCTTTGCCTCGTATCACATATGAAATGGTGTACAAAGTATCTTTTGAAATCCTGACAGGTTGGTTGAATTTAACATGAAATACATCTTCCCCCATCGGACACTTGTTCTGCTGCAAAACCTCTGCAAATGTTTGTGTCAGTTCGAAATTTTGAATTCGAATCCCAACTTCTAGTGATGCCTCCGGTTCTATTGCTCGGAAGAATCCAAGGCTAATGATCCTTACGTCACGATCAGTTTTGAAGCAAAAGTTTTGCCATTTGAGACTATAGTCGAAACCATGACCTTTTAACCTTCTCAAATTGTAAATGAAGTAGCTCAAAGACCGCTTTGTTGTATTGAATTTTAGATCTAAGCCTGGCTCCACCTGCTCTCGCTTTTCTGGGGGAGTTGTCAAAAATCGAAAGATTGTGACAGTATCTTGCAACGGTAGAATACTTTTGGGTACAACCTGGCATGAAAAGTCCTCTGCATTCATATTTGTAAATCGTATGAGGGGAATTACGTCCCTCAAGATGTCTGCTATGTCAGAGGGATTTTGTGGATCGGTACTAACTTTAAGACATTCACTCTGACCCCATGAGTAAACTGCGTTGAAGAGGTCAATCTCTGCCACATTGAGCTCGTCACTCTTTAGCATCTTGCATAGATCTGTCTTGTTGATTTTGGTAATTTCTCCAGATATTAGGAGGGAGTTGGCATTATGAAGGATGTACTCTTCCGTTGCTTTGTGCAATTCCAGCTCATCCAACATCTCAGCTGCCTGATAGATTTGCATCACATTCGAGACTGAGAGCATGTCTTTAAGCAATTCGATACATTTTTCACTCAAGTGAGTACAGAGATACTTTTTCCCCAATAACAGAGTAGACACCAGTTGGTCAATCTCCGTCGTCGTTATGCTTCCAGTGTATACAAATTCTAGAAATATTTTGAATATTTCTGGGTCTTCATCAGGAAGTTGGATCTCCAATTGATTTGCATCCTTTGGATCACTCCATCGCAGACTTAACATTGATTCAAAGACTGGTGAATGTAATATTAGCAAAATCTTGTGACAGAGGACCTCCTCCTGGGCTTGGCCAATTTTAAAACTGACGTCAGTGAACAGGCTGTTTTGCCAGACGTAGAGCCACTTATCTTTTAAGTTTTTAGATCCTTGCCACGGTTCATTTGTTTCTGATGCTGATGTTGTTCGTACCAGAACTTCACCCATTGTGTGACAACAATGTGATTTATTTTATTCAAAAATATGAGTCTCCTACTCCGAATCCTTGCAGAATAATAACTGAAGCGAATTGCAAGCCTTCGAATTCTAGAAGTGAACTCGTGAAGGATTATGCACTTCAATGCAATCTACTGTTTTGGAGAGGAGTGCCAAAGTTATTTTTAGACTGGTTGCATCTTCATATCGAAGTATACTTATGGAACTGATGCTGTAAC
>JAQFYM010001620.1:0-31055 GCA_034694785.1 Agrenia bidenticulata | reverse complement strand
TTGTTGTTAAAAGTATTTTACCATTGGTAGAAAATTTTACCATGCATATAAAAAAGGTATGAAAAATACCATGGTATTATTTTTGGCATGGTAAAAAAATAAAACATCATTTTTTTTACCATGTAAAATAAAAATACAGAATCCTATGTAAAAATTTTAGGGCTAAGTTTGTATTGTTTTTTACCATGGTAAAAAAAAAGAAAGCTTCCTAAGTATTTTTTTTTTTGTATGAAATACACATGTTTACAAAAAACAAGTCATACAACTTTGTTATACAACATGAATATACAAGTTGTTCTTGTGATCCTCGATAATACCCGGGTACCCGTTAAAAACCCCGAGGTTCAAAAACCTCTGATTTTAAGTAATTCCTTGGGTACCTGTGGTTGGAAGCCAAGGTTTTATATTATATTATATTGTTACAACTTTTTATACGTTCTTATAAAATTAAACCAATCGAATATCGTTTTCTTCTTTATTGGTAGCAAAATACAACAGTTGTATTGTGCATCTTCTGTTGTATTTTGCTGCCCGTATAGATGCAAATAAGCAATTAAAATAACAACGATAAAAATATATAAGTGCAGATTTATATAATTTTTAACGGTAAAAATCGTTCTATTTTGTTAGACTATGCTTTTGTCATTTTAGATATTTTTTTATTTCAAAAATACAAAAATGCGCAAAAAATTATATATTATATACACAAAACACGCAGTTGTCTTGTTATCTTACGATTTTAGTGGCATTTTAGCAGTATATAATTAAAATCGCACTTCTTTTGCCTTTTAAGGAAATAAAAAAGACTTTAAAAATCCGAAGTTTCTTGTGAAACGAAAGGAATGTTTATAATGTACACAGGTACATGTTTGTCGTAAGATTTTTTCTTTTTTTTTGTAAGGTAGCAGAATACAACAGGGGCTGCATAATACAACGGGTAGCAAAATACAACATCTTCAGCAAAATAGAACGGGTAGCAAAATACAACAATATACCGGCAATATATATTCATATTTTAAAAATACTTTTTTTATTTATAAATGCATTTTTTTTATACATTTGTTTACAATTTCCTTAAAAATAACAGTTATAAGTTTTTTTTACACATATAGCATTTACAATCTTTTCTAAACATAAATTTAAGCATTATATGCAGTGGTGTATAGTGGGGGAGGGTTGCTCAGGGTTTCTTCCCCCGTAAAAAATTTCATAGATTGAAGAGGGGGTTTACACCCCCACCTTAAATTTTTACGAAATAAGTTAAAAATTGTTATTTGTAAATCATAATATAAAATATTTATAGCGACTTTGTAAAGTTTCCTAAAAAGTGTACTCAAATAAAAAGTAAATTCCATTGTTAAAACAAATTAATAGTAAAACTAGTATGCACAAAACGTGTTTTTTTGTACAATTCTATACCTGTTGGTACAAGTATTTTTGTAATACAAGACTGAAAGTTTTTAACACTTAATATCTATTTATGTTTATGCGTTCAATTTTTTATACTTTAGTCGGCATTTTTACAGCATATTCACGTTTTAGTCTCTTATACGACACTAACGATTTAGAATGTTGTATTTTATCTTTTTTACGGTATATTTGTTTTGTTATTTTTTGTTTGTTGTGCAATTAAATCTGAGGGTGCATTTTTTTATACGGCCCATGATAACAAAAACGTTTTTTTTATTGTTTCCTTAGAAAAATGTAATTTTGTTTGTAAAAATAGACAGTTATAAAAGTAAACATTTTTTTTTTTTGCCTTATACGTAGCCTTTTTTTGTACAGCAAAAACAGCAGTTTTATTATTTGTATATACTAGTATATTAGAAAACAAAAAGCCTTTTTGTAGCCAATTTACAGATTATTACCCCAACTTTGCCCTTATTATTTTTTAGCGATATTTTATCGAACTTGCTGCTGTAAAGTTTTTATCGTCAGCTGTTTTTGCCTATGGTTAGTGCCTACAGAAGTGGCAAAGATTAGTGTTATTTCACCTGCCTTTAAATGAGTGATACTTTTTATGCAACTAGAAAAAAATATCCAAATAACTGTAAAAGTTGCATTTTGAGCATTTACTATGATGTTATAAGCTATCATTGACATTAATGCTCTGAAAAATATAGGTTTTGCCCTTCATATGTTTTTGTGTCATCGAAAGCTTATTTTTTGTTTTCTTGACCACGACTATTATTTGGCACCAAAAAAATATTTTTATATTCGGTTGTTTTTTTTTTATTTTTAAAGTAATTCGCTTAAATGTTTCAAACATCTTAAAAGCTTTTGAAAAGTATTTTACATTTTGTCTAAGCACATACAAAAGCTAACTTTTTACAATTCCAAATATACCTGAATAAACATTTTTAAGCAATGCAGCTCTAACAGCGTAAACAATAGAACATGTTTGATTTTGTTTAACACGTTCTGCATCAATACGAGTTCTATTATACACAAGCATGTAAATATTCACAACCCGTTCTTGCCAAATGCAATGCCGATATCCATCCCGTCCTGCAGTAATTTTTTGCAATAGTAAATATAGTTGAATACTCATTACATTTATACATTATATGTTACTTATTTGAATAATGGTTTGAAAATCAGCAAAATCGTACATATACAGACAAAACATGCGGTTATAGCGTTTTGTGCCCCTATATTATGTGGCTATTGTAGAAATCTTGTTTTTTGTTATTCCAGTTGTTTTTGTTTTTTTCTAATATTTAAACTTAAAAAAGCATTTTAACACATCAAAAATATATAAACGGGTAAACAAATATCCAACGTATATAAATATCACGGTACTATCCCCTTTAATATTTACTATTCAGATATGGTATTTAAAATTATACTATAAATAAACTCAAGGCTAACTTCGAGCTCCGAAAAACAGAAAAAAACTGTTTGTAAAGGGGATAATGATAAGGGCTTTTTGCGCATCAGTTGCGCTAGAAACTTTTTTTTTAATTTTGTATTATTATTTTTATATTACAAATAAAAACTAAAATTCTAGTCATATATGTTTAATAAATACTATCCTAAAGAAAACATAAAGATAGTAATGTGGTCCTTCAATTGTTTTTTTTATAAAATTATATTTAGTTTAAAATTTAACAAGACACAAACACTTTATTTTGTGATTTTTCCATAATTTTTTGGTATATTTTTTCCAAATTTTCATGTATTTCAAAAGCTATTAAACAACCATTCTATTCTGCTAAATGTTGTTTTTGAGTATAGCATTCCATCAGCAAAAAACTTTTTTTAAATTCATTGTTCTGCGTTTAGGTAATTTAAGTCATTGATAACAATTTCAAAGACAGTTATTTTTACATTGTTTTTTGCGTAAAAAGGGTATAAAAACAATTTCCATGCCGAACTCTTTTTTTTTCGACACCGTTTTTTTACAAGCTTTAATATAATAGATATATTTATATACCTAAAAATTGATTCTACAACAATTGATTGTAAGATAGCATTCTATGACAGTAGGGGGTCTAAAGTATAAAAGTCTGCACATAAAAGCCTTAAACAGTATAAAAAAGCATTAAATCCGAAAAAAAAATAGCGGAAGAAAAATAAATGATTTATCAAGTGGATTTTTTAGCAGTCGGCTGTTTGTGTATTTTTACTTTCATTTGCTTTTTGTTAGGTACAAAAATCTAAATGACGTCTCCTAAATGCAATGAGCCTAGAGAATTGTTACCTGCCTATGCTTAAAGCTTGTCGGCAGATTTCTTTGCTTTAAAATGCCTTTTTTAGTTTATGGGAAAGTAATTCGTTGGCACAATATACTCAAAACGTTTTTAAAGGTTTAATCTTACATTAAATGCAAGTTCGAGGTCCTAAATACAGTTCTGATGTTTTTACAAAGAAAAGTTGAGTTTTTTTGTGGCCGATTTGTACAATGTTTACTGTGCGCGGATAGATAAGAAAAGCTTAAAAAAGTGAAAAGGTTTTTTTGAAAAATCAAGTATACATATCAGCAACATTATTATCTATTTACAGTATTCCTGTGCCCTGTTTTCTATAGATTCGGTGTAGGTTGACCTTTAATTTATGGCAGAAATGTTTAAGACAATGGGTTACGTCTGTAAACAACGCAATAAAATTTTTGCAGTATGATAAAAACACGAATATACCATGTAAACGTGTATAGCGACAACACAATACCATACCTGTCGCTTAGAAAAATAAATGCAGTAAATGCAACGCAATACAATGGGGTAAATCCTGGCAACTCAGAAGCAGGTATTACATTTCTGTGTTATAATTTACAGTTATACTATAAAAATCAAATCTCATGATAAAAATTTCTTGTCTTATGCATCGAATACATCAAACACTCGTACAGCTTACGTAATACTATTTTGACGTTATATATTTATACTTGGCTATCTGACGAATGTCTAGACTCGTTAAATATGCTTATAATTCTTTAGCATCTTTTTTCAACTGGTGCAACTGTATGACTAAAAGAAAAACAAAAAAACAAAACATAACAAAGACTTGCAATATGGGTAATAGGGCAGGTAGGTTTATTGTGGGGGAGCCTAGGCTGAGATAAAAAAAAATAAAAAAAACGAAAGAGTTTTATTGCGAGGTATGTCAATTAAAACTAATAAAAAGGATAAGCAACAAAATATCAAAATCATGGCAAAAGAAATCTTCTATAAGTTTGCAAGCTCGTTGAAAAAATCACACACAAATTATAGATGAATTAACAAAAAAAAGCAAACTCAATTTACTTTACAAAAAAAAAATAAAAAAAGTTCTTTCAGAATCCGGAGACGCCTTGAAAAAATAACCACTGTATGGAGGATACAAAAGAAAGGAAATACTTTTTTATATTGCTTATAATTCTAAATTTTACACGTCTGAACGAGTCTCCAACATTAAAAAGTCAAGTGGAATTAGCTTCACGTAAACATGCTTTTTATTTAAAAGCGAAAAAATAAATATTGCCTTTGCTTGCGTACATCTCGATAGATTTCTGTCTGTAAACTGTAAATAAATTAGCCTATATTTAGTTAGCAGGTACAAAGATGCAATATCCAATCTTATCTTTCTTTTGTTATTTGAATATTGTTTTGTCTAGTTTTCTAAATTAATAGCATTTTAAATGATCGTAATGGGCGGGAGTTGTATAAAACATGTTGCGCACTAGACAAATATATCAACTGTGTAATATAATTAAGACTTTTACTTATTAATCTGCTTTTTCTGCGATGAAATATATATGCCAAAGTTAGAAGAACTAGTAGATACAGTATAAATTGTCGGCCTTATACAGGCAAAACGTTGCTGTTGGCAGTAAGAAATTTCTGTTCAAATAACTGTTTTGCATTGTGTGTAAATACAGCAGATTTTAACAATTTTGCCATTATTGTATAAACCAAAAGGGGTTTTTTTTTTTATTTTTTATAATTATCAAATAACTTTAAATTAATAAGGTAATATTTTGCGTTAACTGAAATGCTGTTTTCATGATGAACACCATTTACCCAAAAATTTGCAGTTGTTTCTTTAAAAAATTTATCCCCCCTACCCCTGAAATTTTTTTTAGATATCACCACCGGTTTTATGGCATTTAAAATAAAATTAACTATGGTAATATCTTTTTTGTTGCATATATAAAGAATATATGTATAAAGTAGAAACATGACTTATATAGAAGTTGCATTTTTGCTAAAAATTTTAACTAAATCCTATCACCTTTGATTAAGGTACCAAAACGTACTATTTTGTACAAAAATACAAATACGCTCTACACCGATTAGAAAAAACCGCTTTTTTAAAAAAAACACAGTAGATATGCAAAAGCTTTTTTATGTACTAAAAACTAGAAATCTTTTGACATATTATAAGCCATATTTCTTTAAATTAAAAATTTTCAGTATTTTATGCCAATTTTTTCATTTTTAGCTTTTTTATAATTAAAAATATCTAAAAAAAATTAATTTTATTTTTGTGTAGATAAATTATTTGTACAGACTCTTTTTACTCGAGCCACAAATTTATATGATCGTTACATAAGTACAAACAATCTTTAATATCAACCCAAAAACGCTGATTTTAAAGGCTTTCTTTGTTTCTGGAGTTTTTTATTTTACTTAAATGAAAGTTGCTGCGTGTAATTAGAGCTTAACTTTCTTTTGTCGTGTACATATATTTGTTTTTTTCGAGTTTTCTTTTTTTTAGATAACACACTAAAAAAGCAACAATGAATGATTGTGTAATAACATTAATCTCTTTTAAATACCATAAGATGCATCCATAAGCTTGTTTTACGCCAAGTATTAATGTTTTTATTACAGACATTGCACACTGGGCTTTAAATTGCAAGTTATATGTAAGACTGATTACAAGGATCGCAAGTGCAAAAAGTTATTTTAAAAATAAAAATTAGTATATAAATTACAAAAAAAATAGCCAGGATCCTGTACCATTTTTTTCAGGGTAAAAATGCTAAACGCGCATACTGACGGTTAGTTTTTTTTTGTACGGCACTTTGCTTCTAAAAATATTAGTATAATTAAATTTTACGTATACTAAACATATAGGTATTTTATAATTGCGAATTAACAAAAATTAATCTTCCGGCAAAACGCTTTTTAAAATAATCCAATTCATTGTTACAGCGATCATAACAACAATATATGTTTCTTAGTTTTTTTAGTTCTTTATTCATAAATGACATTTTTTACTGCTTCTTAAGTAAAATATAAACATAAAGGAAAAAATTTATATGTTTGTTTTTCGTATTTTGCATAAACGACATATACAGCTATTCAAACACTAGCCAAAAAAATAAAGGAACAATTTATCACACGCCTTTGATTATAACATTAAAAAAAAAACGGAAATCTGGGAATAATAAAAATTAAGTACTTATTAACATAATAACTGGTTTTTGGAGCAATTTTGTTTACAAAATAAAATAAAATTTTTTACTGTAAGTTTTGTAACATTTGTAATAACACGCCAAAGGAAAACAAAAAAAATGCGCAAAAAATGTTATGCGAAAAAATTTTAATATGTTCATAAAAAAAGATCTTTTCACTATAAAATGCAATTAAACGTAGAAACACAAATTTATGTTTACTTTATTGTTGTAGATATACGTTTTTACAACATAAAATAAATTTAAAAGAACTATTGAATGTAATTTATAGCTCTAGATTCTAATATAGTTTTGAGAAAAGTACGTAGGAAGCTGTAATAATAATTTTATGATGCCAATGTTTTGCACGCCCACATAAATCTATCAATCTAAAATAGGTTATGCGCACTTTTGAGATTAAAACATGCAGAAAAAAGGTTCTGCGGTATAGATATGTTTTTGTAGTAAAGTTAGCTGTTGTGGATTTTTTTAAAAAACACATAGATAAGCTAAAATTTGTATTGTACTATTTATTTTCTTATCGAATAGAAGAAGACGATAGACGTCTATTTAAGTTAGTTTTTAAAAACAAAATTTATTTAACGTTTTTAAATTACTAAATGTATTTTGATATTTTTTTTGCATGGCAGTAATTTCTGTATTTTGAATGTTTTTTTCAGCAGAAAATAATATTTAATCTTTTACAAATATATATTCACCTTGTAGTTTACGTATGTAGAAATACTTTTTCCACTGCGACCCATAAAGAAAGCCACGATATTTTATAATTTCTGTTTTTATGTGATAGCTACAAATCGGCAAATTTTTAGCCTAAAAAAAATTTCGCACTGTAAATCACTTTATTAAATTTATAAAAGATTAAGTAAAAATAAAATTGCCTAATTTCTATTAAAACAAAGTCACGAATCGATAATATTGCCTTTTTAAAATGTTTCTTGTGAGATGGGGTGCAACTTCCCAATTTTTTAAAAACTGATTTTTTAAAAGGCCTCTTTTTTTCTAATTTAGGCCAAATTAACAAACTTAGTAGCTATTCTAGTTTTATGAGGCCTTTTTATAGCCCTTTACACCTGAATACGTTTTTTAATCTGTTTAAAGTCGTAAACAACTAAGTCTTCCCCCATTCATTTTCTTATGTTTAACAGGCTTTAAAAATCGTTATCCTAAAAAAAGAAAACAATATGTGAATTTTTTTTTAGTAAATAGTTTAATATAGTAATTTTTTTACCGAAAAAAAAATTATGTATTATAAAAATTTGTATATATGCCATTTATAACGAAAAAACGCCTAACATATATATAAGCAAAAAAATTGACTTCACAGTGTACAAAATTGTAAGTAATTGATCTAGCCGCGTAAAAAAACTTAAAGAGTTAGTATAAAAAGAGCGCTTATATAAGTAAATATACCTGTACCATGACTATCTATATTTCGATACATACAATTCGTGGGTATATTACTGTTTTATTATGAGTTAGTTGTATATATGCTGTTCTTAACTTCTAAAAACATAATAAACGTTTGACTTTTTTTCTGCATATAAAAGCAATTTTATAGCTAATATATGCCTATTTTACACTGCCTACAAAAATAAGCAAAAATTCTTTTTAAAAGTATTTTTGGTAATTTTTTTATACATGCAACGTTTTCTTTTTGAAAAAAAGAAAACTTAATCATAATGAGGTAGTGCAGTTAAATCACAGCAATAATATAAATTTAATACCATATTATACGAGTCCATGTGTTTATCATTTATTACTTGTAACGACTTTTTGTCATCATGTAGATCTTGTAAAAAAATCCAGATCTTTGATTAAACAGTTTAAAGACATTTTTAAAAATTGCTACAAAAAAAGATTTTTGTTTAAAGTCAAAAAATACGGCGTTTTACAATTTTTTACATAAAAATAAGCGCTGGTTTTTGTTATAAACTACGAAAATTTATCGCTACATAAAGCTCCTTATTTCTTTTACATCATTATAAACAATAAGCTATATTTCTGCCAAACAAGTACGCGTTAATACACGATAAAATTTATGAACATGCGCTTACAATTTTTACAAGACATTGCTTCTGTAAAATGGTGCTACACAGCTTTCGTTTTTATTTATGTTTTACATGTTATTTTTTTTGTTTACTAATTGTACATATTTTGCACAGTTTGACTTATGCAAAAATGTACAAAAAACTTCCTTTTTTTAGCCGTTAGCAAGCTCTTTTTCCCAGGATAATTTTTCATATGTGATCAATTTTCATAAAAATATGCACCCAGTGAAGTACAGGGTAAATTTCATAAAGTGGTTTTGGTATTTCTAAGGCAGCACAAAAATTTTGTACGCACGGTTTTTTGTGCTGTTAACTCCTTAAATATAGGCAAGTTGTGTCTTTTACTTCGCTATGCATTCAATATAATTCACGAAAAATCAATAATTCTAATTATATACATCAAATCGGTTTTATACCCTGTAAACTTATACGCTTTATAGAAAAATACCGTTTTTATATTTAATTTTTATTGCAAATTTAAAATTTTTTTTACATATCTCTTTGAAACTTTTTTTTTTTAGAAATTAAAAAAATCAACAAATCTGAATTAACTGACTCAAAAAAATATTAAAAACAATTTTCGTTATGACGTCTATATACTGCATTATTCGGCCAGGATTTATTATACACGATTCTTTATTTTTTTTTGTAAACTAATTTAAAAATATTTTATCCCGGACAATATATAGCAACAGTAAAAAAATATATATGAAAATATATTGCGGCGGTCAAAACGTTTGCTATATATACGTTTCAATGCCTTTTGCGTTTCTTTAGACAGTGAAAAACGTACAAATTTACATTTTTTTACACGTTTTTATTTTTTATTTTACATGTAAAAGCACGGGGCATTTTTACAAAAAAAAAACTGACGCTTTTGTATAGTAACAGGCAATTTAGTACAAAAGATGCAACCTTTACTTTCTCTGGTAAATTTAAATAGTTTTGATAAACATAATCATTGCCAAAACGAAGTCAGTATATATGATGAAAAATTGTTTTTGGCAAAAATAGCTCTGTAACTTTCCATAAAAAAGCACATGTAAGACGATTACACTCTAAATACAAGCACAATGTTTTGTTATTCAACTATAAAATGTGCCCGATAGCATTGCATTGTTTCATCTAATCAATGAAAAGGGTCAAAAATTTTTTTTCCTTACCATACGAACTAATTTTTCTAAGATTAGTATATACTTGATAAAGTTGCCGCCAAAAATAAATAAAAAAATTGCATTACTTACGGCAAAAACACGACGGTATATTCCTTTTATTTAAAAAAGCAAATTATACAGTTTCCTTGTATTTTTTTAAAATACTATTTTTAAAAAAATCAAATTAAATCTAATAAAAACTAAAATAAAATGATCATTTTCTAGTCGACTTTTTTTTTAGAACTAAAATTTGTTTGTTATGTTTTACTTTTCATACACATTTTTTATAAGAGATTAAACGGTATTTAAAATCATCATTTCATAAAACATGATTTTGGCCAAAAAGAAATTACAATTAAACTGTTAGTTTTGTGAATAACTCACCACTATGTAGTAAAAAACATTCATGGACAATTACTAGACAACTATTACAAGAATTCTATAGTCAACCTTTATCACACTAAACCGTTACAAATATTGCAAGCGTACGCATCTAAAGCTTTTTATACAATTGTTTTTCTGTAGTTTACTATATTTTTTATAGAGATATATATAAGTATTTTGCAAAAAGTATTTCCTTATGTAAAAACGTGTACTCATAGCAGAAACAATATTAAAATTTGCACTAAATAACCACAACATGCAAAAATTTGTATATATTTAAAACTTAACATATTACCACCGGTGGTACCCGTACCCTCGATTTACCAGTAACCCGTAGGGTAACAGCTTTTAATATTCGTATTAGTAACCCTCGTAAGTAAAAATTACCCGTAACGGGTTTTGAGCAATTAAAATCATCGAAATTAAATTAAGTTTATTGCACAAAAAAATAGCATTTTATAACACGATAAATAAATTAAAAGAAGTAAATTATTAAAAATCGAAACTATATAATAAAAATGCAATATGTGTTTCTTTGCGTACAAAAAGTACAAAAAAATTAGTTGACAATGTTATAGAGCAATTATATATTTTATACAATAGCACATCACAGTAATTAATAACACCCATAACCAACTAAAAAAAATCTTAGTTCGCATTTTTGATAGAAGAATTACTGATGTAGAATAAAAAAGGTACAAGAATGCAAGACGTGTAAACAAATGCAACTGTTATAATCTTTAAAAAATACGTTTACGAAGGTAAAACTGTCGCGTATGCGCCTTTAGATAAATTTCAAGGAATTGGCTTTAAATCCACTGTCTGGTAGTTTTTTCAGACTAAAACAAAATAATAAGCAATTTAAGTTCCATTTATGTTTAATAAGGATAAAGTGTGTCACTTTACTTTGAACCTTAAAATTAATATTGTTGTTTTTTATAATAAATAATCCGCAAAAAACTCATTTTTCTATAAAGCTAAATACGAAATTACATTGTAAAGCGCTGCATAAACAATTTTGCTGTATTAAGAAGTCAGCAAAAAGAATATATGTTTATGACAATTTAGCATAAAAATGAACATAAAAAGATCGTGAATAATAAATTTTCCAAGTACCGACTAATACTGCCGTTTTAAATTTACAATATTACATATTTATATCCTACTTTACTACGAGTCGTTGACTATTCGAATGTTTGATACGCAAAAAACTGCAAAAAATATACTTATTGTATTTAAAAAAAACTATGTGCGTGAATAAACATGAACTATAAATACAAATTATTTGGATTTGTATTTACGCATATTACTTGAATGCGGATACTATAAAATAGTTATTAAAAGTTTAAAAAAAATCTGTTGTTGGCCATACGGATACTCGTTGTAAGGCATAAACTAAATACCTTTTTCCTGTTGCATTTTTTAAATTTAATCTATTTAAAAAATATGCCTTTTTTAATTGCAGTACAAAAATTATTTATGTTTATTTACGTATATAAAGTGTGATAACTGAATATAGATATTCGAATAAAACGAGATTTGGATATATTTGTAGATTCTATTGCTGTAAAATATCAAAATTACTTTGGGTTGAATTTTTGTCACAATACTTCACATTAAATGTGGCAAATAAATATAATTTTGGTTTTAGCGAATATTGTCTTTTTTCTGCTTTGATAATGTAAACATATTTTGAGCATTTTTTACTTAATCATATACCTATATATGTTATCAAAATGTCTGTATTGTTATTTTTTTGGCCTAATATACCAAATTATAAATTTTTCTTTTTGGAAATTTTTACATACATATATAAACAGTTTTTCACAAATATTTTAAATTTGAAAAAAGTTTTTTTATATTGTTTTACGCATTTTATTTGTACATATTTGTTTCCTATTTTACAAAATAACTTTTTAGCAATATTTACGTAAATTTGTTTAGTTTGTTTTTTCTTTACGTTTTATCTAATAAGACTAAATAAAAAGCGTTGTCTAAATTAATGTTTTATATATTTTTGCTTGCAAAGCTCATGATAAATATTTAAGATTAGCTGACCATTTACCCGTTGCCCGTATCCTTTTCCCGTACGCTTCCACCCGTAACCCATGTTTTTAAGTTACACCCGTAAGGCTGCCGCTCTTTATCATTGATATGCGTTGTTGTTGGTTTTTTTCATGTTATTGTCAAACTTATTGGGAACTTTTCTAAATTTTCAAATTCGTAACTGAAAAATGTTTATTTAAATCTTGATACGCTTATAAAAGGCATTGAATTGTATGCATAACAAAAAAACATAGTTCCGAAACAAATATGTATGCATACTCTATAACGCAAACATTGTTTTTACATGTAAAATGATATAAGAATGTATTTGTATAAACGTTTATAATAATTTTTAAAACATGAACACATATATAAAAAAAATATCCGTGTTTTAATATGATCGGCTAGATAATTCAGCTTTGTTTTGGTGTTAGGTTAAGATGTATTATCTACGAAGTTTTTGATAAAAATCTAAACAAACTTAATATGACGAAAGCTACAAAAAATCTTCTGAAGGACCTATATTAAAAAACACTTTGCTATAGGCAGGTCTACCGAAACAACTATCTCTTTGTTTGTGATCTTTCTGCCTTTCCGAATTAAAACAACGAAGTTCTCAAATTTTTTAAAAAAATTATTGTCAGCACCTAAAAAAAACTTAATGGTTTAAAACACTATAATACGTATTATACAACAAAGTTAAATCGGGTTTTATTGGTTTTTATAAATGCGCTTTAAAAATTTATCTAAATGCAAAAATCTGTTTTTTTTTGTTAAATACGACTAAATCAACAAAAGACATAAATCACCGTTTAAAACTGTTTAGTTAAAAATGGCAAATAATTATTATTATACGTAACCGTTTGCAAAATACGTATATTTATATATAGCTTTTGTCTGGTTCTTTTATCCTTAAAAACATTTATCATTTGTATAAGAATACAACTTATGTTGATCTGTCATTTAAGTCAACAAAAGAGTCATACAAAATGCATTAAAAGGAAGAGAAACAACTTAAATATAAAAAACCCGGTATAATATGTGTTTTTCGGTTTTGATGGGTAGTGCAGATATCTTCTGTAGATTTTACACCATTGCAAAAACTTTTTTACAAAGCAAAGCAAAAAAAACATTGAAAATGTACACTATTAACAAAAAGGTTTTTTATTTTAATACAAAAAAAAAACTTACTAGAGTATATTTAATATAAAAAAAAAGCCAAAATCTACTTTTGGTAATATAAAAAAAATAATTACTTATAAAATCAAAAAAAAAAAACCAGTAAATAGCAGCAAGCAATAGCTGTTACTATTTTTTTACATGATTTCTTTTGAACATACTTTTTGACATATACTAGAAACACTTACACACATTAAGAATGCACAAAAGCAACAATGTTAAATACATGTCTAGGCGTCAAACTTAAGTAAAATTACTTTCATATTTTTACGATAGAAATTATGTTTATTATATTTGAAAAGAAATTGTATTGCGTTCGTGTAGATTTAAAAAATTTTTATACATGGTACAACGACTCTTTTTCGAATGCTATTTAACTGTAACTCTATATTTGCTAGTTTTGTATTTTTTGTTTTCAAACAGCATTTTATAATATATGGTGAATAATAATAACCCGTACATTTAAACTGATAGCTATGCTTATTTAATTAGATGCGACTTTTTAGCCAAAACAAAAAGCGTTTTTAATATTTTTTTTGGACACAATAAGCCCTCCTTGTAAATTTTTTCGATGCCAACACTGCCTACAAATATATAAAACAGCCCTCTTACGAGTTTCTTTTTGGTACTTGAGAGAATTAAAGAAATCATAAAATATATAACGACTTTTTTGTCTTACTTTGCATTAAGGTTCCAACTTTAAAAATTACATTTTTACAAAGTTAAGACTGACTGACTACAAAACAAAGCCGAAAAAACAATGCATAGACAAGACGTATGGTTTTTTGTATAGTTAATTAAAAAACTCGTAATTAACAAGTAAATTCTATGCAATCTCGTCTTTTTATAGTATATTTTTCTATACTGAAAGCAAGGCAAATCATTACAAAAATATGACATATATTTTTTCTTGTATACTTTATCTTTTATAATATTTGTAAAAAATATTTTAAAAAAAATACATAGTTTTGGATGATTGAAAAACAATTGGTTTTATAGATTTTTTCAATATAAAAACAAATGATACGTCGACTTAACTCAAAATGCGCAATTTCTACAAGAAGTATGATTTAGTTACGAATTATTTCTATGACAAATTTAAAAAATTGAAACAATCACAATTTGAGTATCATTTTGTATTACGAATACTTGCAAGCTACTATAGAATAAAGAGTGATGGTGTAGATGTAAAAGTTTCGGATAAGGACATGTATTTTAATACCATATCGGTCCTATCTTTAGAAAAAAAAACGAGATTTTCGGTCCCAAACAATACAAGAATACATACTATACTGATATAGAAAGAAATTTGTAACAGCAAACTACAATAAATTGTAACTAATGCAAGAAGTAGTTTTTTATATATAAAACCGTATTGACGTGCAAATAAATTTTTGGAAAGATTAGAAAATAATAATTTTATAATGCAAAGCGGAATGGCACATAATTTAAAGCCAATATAACTATCAAAAATTATGTAGCATGATTTGTGCTATAAAAATAACAACTGGTGGTACTATGCAATTTTTAATGTCTTTTTTTAATAAAGTGCGAACTTACTTTTTTTAACATATTTTCTTCTACTGAAATTTTTTATAAACCTCACGGAATTTTTTTAAAAAAGTACTCCAGTATTGATACAGAAAATACAACTTACTTGATGTTTCTGTCCAAATACTTCATATGCCTTTTTTACTATGTTTTTTGTATAATTTTTACTTAACGCAAGCTAGCAAAACTTTAACACACTTTTACATAACAACAAAAACGATCACAGAACACTTGCGTTAGCACCTTTTACACATTAAATATATACAGAGGCAAATTTTGTTAGTTTTTAAGAACATAAAATATTATTATAGAGTTTTTAAATAATGTATCATAGACGCAAGGCATCTTTTTTTTACAAAAAAGTACTCGCGAATATATTGATATTATTAAAAACTAACAATTTTTTTTTAATCTTAGTATAAATATATGACTTATTGCCGTGACGCGTTAAACTAGACTTAGAAAAGTAGCGTATACAAAAAAAAGCGTGTACTTTGTTTTTTTAATATTATAAACAGCTGACTCTGTCGATTTAAATATTAATATATACTACTTTTTCTAGTTTGTTGGTTTCGGAAGCAACGGTTTTTTTACGCCTGCCTTTATATTATACCCTTTTGTTAAATTGCAAAACAATTCAGAACCTCTATAAAATTAAATTTTTGCTTTTTTTTGTAATCATAAAAAAACAACATAATACCTTTCTAATCGGCATTCTAAAGGTAACTAGACTGCTTTTTATGACTGCGGCAGTTAATTTACTGTATTGTTCATTGATAACAATTTTTTTACAGAAAACATATAGGAATAACAAACTTAAAACCCTTTTCTGTAAATACTTAAAAAGGGCTTGGCTTATATTTTGTACACTTATAACATTTTTGCACAACTAGTATTATATTATTTAAAAACACTGGTACCGTACAACTATAATAAATGTGCATTATTTACAATATTAAATGCCATCGTAAATTTTAGCGGCGATTAGCGGACAATATAAAAAGCTAGGAGCTGCCAATTTTTTTTGATCATAAGCTTTCGAATTATTTTGTTTTATAAAAAGTACTGTTAAAAGGCAGAAATCCTGGAAATTTCTTAAGGTACAATATTTTTATAGATGAATGCATTTTATAAAAAAAAAAAATTAACGATGTTTATATCAAATGTCTCATCTAAGTAATGAAAGTTGTTGAACATAGATAATACCGAAATTGTGTAGGTAAAAATACTGCAATCATATAAAATAATGTAGCTTGTAGATTTATTTTTTCGTATTTCTGTTGGAGTAAGTTTGGACATTATCATATTCTCACATCCATAAAAGCTTCGTCTAGACACTGCCTTATAAGGAATTATTCAAAAATATACGCAATTATTTTGCCATTTAATTAGCTATAAAAATTGGAATATTTATTTTAGGACATTACAGGTTTTTCAATATAATGACAAAAACAAAGATACGCGCCTTTTTTACACTTTCAGCAATGCAACTAGATACTAGAATTATTCCACAAAAAAATTAAGCTTCATTTTTTTAGAAAAATTTTCATATTAATGTTTTTTTAGAAGCCAAATAAATATCAAGGCATATGAATTTTTACACATTTACCATTTTGCATACAAAAAACGACAAACGTTTTCTAATTGATACTCATAAAGTACCTTTTTGCAACGTAAATTTTTAGCGTCATTTTTTTTATATATTAATGGTCCGTTCGTAACATACATACTTATTTTTAGTGCAATATCAGTATTTAAACGCCACAGAAATCTTTTTTAGAATAAGTACGGGCCACCATTTTTCAATAGTGTTGGCAAAAAATAAATAAATGAAAATATTAAAATATATTTGATTCATATTACCCAAAAATATTCCAAAATGCTTTTTTTGGTGTTATTATTGCATCTTTTATTTTTTTACTTTGTACCATGAGATTTGCGTGCATTTTTTTTTAGACCACGCTTTATGTTATTTCTATTTATATATTGTTTCGTTTCTCGACTTATTTCTAAGGGAAAATGTGTTTTTATCTAGAAGTAATGCAATAATTATAATGATAACACAAGGTATATGTTTTATTTACTTAAATACCTAATTTTATAACAATTTAAGCAAGTACAATTGTTTGCTGGTTACAACATAAAAGCTATAAAAAATATTAGAATAAATTTTAATTTGTGATTACGGCTTTAAGATATATTAAAAGACACCATCTTAAGTTTATTTTACTTTTTTTGGCATTAAACAGTTTTACCCTCATATGGAACATTTAAATCAAAACAAAATAGACATATAACGGGTAGTGATATCATTAATTCATTCCATAAATGTTTAATTTATACCCCGTAGCAGTGGCGTGCCCAGAGGGGTCCACACCTTATTTGATAACATTTTTTTGCCTGAATTTAAGGGACGTCTTTTTTTGTGCAGAGATTTTTTTATTTTAGAAATCAAAATAAAAAAATTTTAAAACCAGGTTTTCAAAAAGCAAAAAAAATAAGCACAAAAACACTCATAAATTATGGTTTTAAGCTTTTTTTTGTAAAATAACTTCACTAAAGTCGGAATACAAAATTCCTGGGCACGCCACTACCCCCTCAGGGTCTTTTATTGTATTTTTTTGTATATTGCGCTTTCATGTACTGAACCACGCATCACCTATTGCGTGCTCAGGGGAGACATCTTCCGCTGCTTTTGATATAATAAAACAACGCCAGAATAAAAAGGGGCGGGGCTTATTTTTGCTGATAATTTTTTTATTTTTAAAATTCAAATAAAAAAGTTTTTCTATAAAGTTTTTCCAAATACAAAATAAAGTTTGCAACATTTATAAAAAATGTATCTAAACCTTTTTACAAAACGATTAAAACGACCGGTACAAAGATTCTTGCCTGGCCTCTGAAGTAACCACATCCATAATTTTCTAAATCACTGAAACTAAAAAACTTAAGTTAGTTGCATGTATAAAAGTATGCAAAACAAAACTATAAGGTCGTAATGCATGTAACCAAAATAAATCTATACTGTAGTGCTACAAAATGGGTTTTTACATTACATGTTTTAAAAAAAACATGAAAAATTACATACGGGTTTTTTTTTATTTTTGCAGATTTTTGCATTCAAACTATGTACTTTACATAGCAAATTTATAATAAATATTGCAAAAATCAATTTAAAAAAGGTGATTTTGTTTACCACAAAATTTCACATTAATAATGCAAATTTTTTAGTTTTTGCAAGATAACTAAAATAAAGTCGAATGCGCATTGCAAAAAGTAAAAACAATGTATATATTGTAACTATTGTATCTTAACGGCGTAATTAGTTGCATTAAATGCACATGTTTACTATTTAAAGTTTAGACCGTGATTTTTTTGCCAGAACAAGGTGTATTTGAACCCTTTTTTTGCGATAAAATCGTTTCTACAAAACGCTCGTACTTATTTTCGCAGTCAACTTACGTTGCATCAAAAACATCAGGCAATAGAAAAGTGTTATTTGCCGTGCGTGTATTTTTCAAACTCTAAAAACTTTGTGGGAAATACATTTTGTACTAAAAAAAAGTGTTTTTAACTTCCAGTTATTTTTTACAAAGTTAAAAAACGTTTTGCGAGAAACTTTCTTACGCAAAAACTTTTTGAAAGAAAAATGTAATTTTTTCGCATCCCAAAAAAGTTTTTGCAGTACACATTTATCAAATTCACAACTTTTATGCGACACCCTTTTTTGTAGGTCAAGCCCTATAAAACACCTTTAGTGGTGTTTTTATAAAGTTTTTTGGTTTTTTTTAGAATTTTTAGAATTGATGGAAATTAAGTTTGAAATGATCTAAAAGAATAACCTATAAGAAAAAACCATACATAAAACATAATGAAAATCTGAAAAACAAATTACAAACTACGATGCCATTTTAAGTATTTCGGATCAGTTCGTGTAATTTGCTGCGTCCGTTTTATTATGTTTAGATCATTCCGTCTAAAATAATTCCGTCAGATTTATTTCTTATATAACTAGGGTTCCCAATTTTATAAGCTTGAAGATTTTCGAGTTACTTTAAAAAACCGTAAATTTTTTGATCGAGATCTCGATAATTTTGAGGGTTCTTGATTTTTGAGATTTCGAGATGCTCGAGATGTTGTGAACTAAAGTTTTTTATAATTAAAAGCAAAACTTGTATATAAAATTATGTAATAAATTTTTAGGTTACAATTATATCTGCTCCATATTTCCAGCTTGTTCTGTTTGTGTAAAATGCATTATTTTATATTTTTATAGAACAACAAAAAAAAATACAGGTATTTATATTTTAGATGATACATATTTTTATGTACGAAAACTTATAAATGTGCACTTATAGTTTGCTTGTCTATAGGCTATACGTTTATAATAGTCCAGCTTGTAAAAAAACAAGATATATTATAAATGCCAGATTAAGTACTATAAAACACTGCAGTGGTTCAAATAAGTTTTTAAAGTCTAAATAAATCAAAATTTACTAGGTATAGCATAGGCAAATGACAATCGGCTGGTTGAAGACAAAAATAACGACGCAAAAACTTGGCTCAAAATACAAAAGAAAAAAAAAAAAAAACACGTGTAAAAAAATATTTGCAATGACTTTAAAAATCAGAATTACAAAATGAGACACTATGTGAATGTAAAAACAAAATTATAGCTTTATAAGAAATTAAGCGATGTCTTACATGATTAAAAAAAAGTATGGTCTAAAATTTCAAGAGTACAATTGTAACAAAAAAAATTCTTTAATAAAAAAATATTATATTATAGTTTTTTTTTACTCCTCTTTTGATACATTTGTTTAATTGATCAAGATAAGATAATAAATGTTTATTGGTGACAAAATGTTAAAAATACGAAAATATTAAAAACAGGTAAGTCTTCGTTATTTTGTAGAAGACATACGCACATGACGGGATCACGTGATTGCGATGTATACATATAAAGTTTGTAAGGAATTTTTGTTATAGTTGTTTGTTTTATAGTGCTTACTGTTTATAATAGCATTCAATGTATTTGCACTTTTTTCGACTAAGCGCTTTTTATTTTATATTTTAGCAATGACAAATCTGTATACTCTTGACCAATGTGAATTTAATTGCACTAAGTTGCCTGATTACATTGAAAAGGCCGTAACATATATCTCCTGTTCGCACAAAATGCTCGATGAGCATCTCTATATTGTTATTTCTATCGATGATAACAAAAAACTACGTAAAATATTGACGTCCATGTACATTGGGTTTTACCTAATTGCTACTGCAAAGTTTTTGTTTTCGTTAAGATACAAACTTGTGTGGTTCTTGTCTCTGTAAAGTTATGTGTTGTTCAATTTGAATAAGTTTCATATATTTCTATGAATACTTTTTTTATGATCTTGCGAATATTATAAAACTTGTATGTTTTGTCGTTGAATAGTATATCTATTTTTTGCAGAACTCCAATACCGATGTTATCTTCAGTTTCGTTGTGTTTACATTGACTATGTGTGATTCGTCATACTTCAGTATCGTTGAATTTTGTTTTTGTATTATACTCATTTACCTAAAGTTTTTTTGGCTGCTCTGTTTGCCACAAGTTTTTTTTTCGTATGTATAAACATAAAAACTACAATAAGCACGTGTCTTGAGAACTTCGACCAAACTTTCGTGCATCTTACAGTCAGCGTAGTAAAAATCATTATTGTTATTCAAGTCTATTAACGCTGCAACATGCGTAATTTGTACATTATGAATATAGATACTATTTCTTCTAATATGTATATTTGCGTTTTAACGTCAAATGGTACGTAATTTGGCAATTATAGTTTTGTAAAATGTAAGCTTGTAGTATGGAATTGTTCTTAGCTGAATTCCTAAATTTACTACAACCTTTCTAACTTCATTTAATACAGCATTTATAGGGGTTTTTAGTGAATCACGTATATTTGCATGCTACAACAACTTAATGCATATTATGTCTATTGTTATTATTTTTGGGTTTATCTATATCAAATTTGTCATATCTTAGAAAATTGTTTTCTAAAATGCACAGCTTGGGCAATAAATTTGTATGTAAAAGCTGTGGTAGTATGGCAAAGTTTTTTTTTCACTATAGCATCATCTGTTGTCATGTAAAAGACCATGCTTAACATTTCAATTCCAAATAACACCATACGTGCTTCAAAAGTCAAACATATAGTTACTTGTTGCTGGTATTTTATACGTATAATTATAAGAAATATTGACTGTTTGCACTTTATCTAAAAGTTTTTACTTATTAATTATATTTCTTATCGGGTTTTATTCGTCTTGTGTTAGTTCGCATCTTGTTCCATTATGTATTTTTTGTTTTGCTTTTTCTTTTGTAATGTTTTTTGCCTCATTAAAAAATTTTGTATGTGGGTCGCTACTGTAGTCGTAGAAAGGCAACCCATATTTACTTTCTATGAAGAGAATTCTACTAAGTTACTCTTTGCAATGACATTTACTTTAAGATTTTATTCGCAAAAAAGCTCGCAAACCGAAAGCTCCAATATGTTTCGTTATTTTCTTTATTTACCATTTTGCAATTCCAAGTCGCATTCTACATTTATAACTCTATGATATACTAACAAATGCCTGTTAAGACCTATAGTAATTGATGTAAAGCCCCATTTTTTCGCGCAGCAGTGCTAGCATATTAATTTGTGTTCTTAAGAGCAGATTACGATATGAAAAACAGTAAAAAGCCATTGTACAGAGACGCTGATAAAATCTACTAATTCGAATTTTAAGATTATTGAGACTTCGCTGGATTTCTCGACTATATTATACACAAAAAAGACCTCAAGTCTCAAGATGCAAGATTCAAGATCTCAAAGGTAGAAACGGTAGTTCTCATGCATTTCCCTGCCGGTATAAAAAACTTTATTAGTTTCATTTACATTTTTCTACCAAAAAACTTGACCTTTTTATATTTTATTTGCCATCTGGTATAGATGCTAGTTCAAAGTTTACAAAAAAACTAAAAACTAAGTTACTCAACTAATTTGCATTGAATTATTATGTGGCAAGGCTTATTTCTTGGTTTTCTCTGTATGTAGGTATAATTTTTTTTAAAGTAAAATGCCATGAGATAAGACTTAAAATACACGGAATCAGAATTTTGTGTTTTAACAAGCTTGATCTGCATAGTTATGCTATTGTAAGTATAGTTTGCTCACGGTTTGCTTTTATATTGCCTTTTTTCAACACAATATAGACAATATTATAAGATATTTTCTACAAAAAAAAGTAAATAGATGCCTATAAAAATCCACGCAAAATGTAAGGGCATTTTTTCTGATTCCCATAATCTTTACATTTATAAAAACCGGACAAGTTTTTGTTAAGCAGGAAGTATAAATTATTTATTTTTTTATATATTGTAAAGTTCTTCCTTTGTACGTTGAAATAATATCCCAGTCGCTTTTGTAGCGGAGATACTTTTATAAAACAGTTATAGATGTGCAAACTATGCTTTTAACTACTAAATACCGATTCTATATTATGAGAGCTGTAAGGGCAAAAAATTACAAAAAATATTTAGGTCGCTTTGCAAGTGCAAATTTATTCTTAACATGATGATCAAGGTCAGAATATACAGCGGTACATTGTTGCATGTTTTACTTATAGGTAAGCGTATTTGTTAGTAAAAATTTTATATTATTATAATCTGATCTTATTTTTAAGTTCAGGCTTGTATTATTGCGGTATAAAAATAGGCAATTCTTTGCTACAATAAACAGGTCTTATTAAACAGTACCATGATAAAAAAATGCAGAGCCTTTAAGAAACAAAGAAGGAAAAGCAAACTTTGATGGTTAATTAAAGGTTATAATTCAAAAAAAAAAGACAAAAGACAATACTTTTATTGTAGATATATTGGGCAAAAAAGAAACTAAATCAATTTAAACATAAAACTTTAAGGCGATTTCTGCGGGTACTAAAAATATGTTTATATGTGCCAAAAGAACCGTTTATAAATAATTTGATGAAGATGTCATTTTAAGCATTTTTTTATCTTTAAACAGAAAAAATGAATAAAGCCTATTAAACATGAATAACCAGGATTTATATCTAGTATTTCTTTTATAATTATTTACCTGACGGATCCGTTTTTTTTTTGTAGAAAACAACTCTACCGCTGCATTTTGCTCCGCAACGGTTCTTCCATCTTTTTCTACATATAAAAAAATAGGGGGACATCTTTTTATTATAACTCATATGATTGCATAGTTGCAACAACCCGTGAAAAAAAAATGTCAAATAATTTTCCCGCTTCCAATTTTCAAAATATACATTTTTATTTTTTCTATTTAAGTATTTTATATAAAATAAAATTTTTTCAGCTGCCACATCGAGTTTCAACAAAAAATTTCGGTCTTGTAATGCTGTTTCACGCACGATAACTCCTTGTTTCTCTTTTGGTCTAAATGTACATATTAATATCTTACAGAATTGCGTAAGTGTTTTGCATTTACTTTTGACAAATTGGGCATAGTTATATATATCATAGGCCAGAAGTGATATCCGAATAAAAAACTAGGGCTGAAGCTATTACTTTTTTTTTTTCCTGTTAGTTAACAGCCACTGCAATTTTTTTTTTCAATAACAAAAGTTTTTCAACATAAAAACATGAAATTTGAATTTTTTACTGCTGTTTTATGTGCACGCAAAAATTATTTACACTTTTTATGTTCTGATAACACATACATATTAGTTAATAAGTCGATATTTTCTGTATATATAAACGGCCAAAAGAATACAAAAAACTTACTAAAAACTTATAAAGTTATTTTTTTTTGCCGTTTGAAAAGCACAAAGAAAAAATTGTGCGCAAAAATTTTTTCCATATACTGTTTTGTTCTAAGTATACCATTTTGATTGTCATAAAGTACGCAAAAAGTATGCATTTATAATTTTATGTTGTTTTTAAGCATTATCGTAGGAAATATACTATAATTATTTTGGCTGACTCTTTTTTCTATACCCCCGTACAATAATATTGCACAACAAGGTATATGCGTACACTCTATATGCATTTGTAGAGTTTATAACTAGAAAACTTACACCTGTTACATTGCTGAAAATTTTGAGTATTTTTTTATAGTTAAGCCGACTTTAAAACCAAGGCAAGTGATATCTTCGTAAGGATATTGCATTTAATGTGCAAAATTGTTTTTACTAGACAAAAAAATCAAAAACTTTTTAACATACGCTATCTACACTAGAAACATTTAAATAAAACAACTGATACTAAAATCTACATTACTTTTTTTTTGTAACACAAGAGACCACTTTACAATGACAGACGTATATATAATACCATTTGCAACATTTTTTTGCGCTTTTAATATCAATATACACACGAAGTACTTAGTTAGGCAGGTGAAGATATGTGTTTACTTTAAAAAGAGTTATTATTGCCAGGTTATTGCTAAGGTAGACATCACATAATACCAACATAAATTTACTGTAATAATTCTATACATCATATAGATGTCAATCAACTATTTTATTGCAATTGTTGAGCAATATTATACTAGAAAATATTTTCTGCATAGCAAGATCTGCGAGATGCCGTTTTGGCTGACTTTTGTTTAGTTGCTGTTGTTGTGTTTGGGTAACAGTATGGAACTATGTTTTTCTGTATCGACAGACAGTACGAAAACTATTATTTAAAGTTAAAGAAAAAAATTATGACAAATCCAAGACAATATATATGAACAAAATTGCACAAAAATTAAAGTTCATACGTTTTAATATACTAAAGACCATGCGCTTTTTTTATAAGATATAGATAAAAGTATGCATTTTCTAAATGATCCACTTATTTGGACAACTAAAGAAATAAGCAGTAAGCTCAAACGAACTAAAATTATTAAATTCGTATCGACCCTTAATAAAATAAAAAATAACAAGTAAACAAGAATAATGCAACTTCATAAAAAAAAAATAGTCAGAATCAAACGGAAAAAATTGTTTCGGTGTTTTATGCGTGCTTTTTTAGTTGTATCTGCTAAATGCCTATAGATACCGTAGTAAATGTATTGGTCATTGACAATAAGGATAAACTCAAATTAGAATACAAAATTAACAGGACATAAATTGCTTGACCTATACTAAAACAAAGATTAAAAAGAAATTGTGATTGGAAGCGTTTAAAAATGTTTTATTTAATATGGCAACTAATGCAGGCATAGTTTTTTACAATTCAACATAATAAATTTGCATTGTTCATGTATGTGTTGTGCATTTTAGCCAGATCAAAACACATTTTCGTATAATAAGCATCATGAAGAAAAAACAGATAACTGAATATTTATGCATTACGTATATTTATCTTTATCAACAAAACTAATGTCATGTTTTCACACATCGTTTGTATTTTCTGCAATTTTTGCAGCAAAATTTTGTTTGCTGCTTTCCAAAAGGTTAAAAACTTAAAAAACCTGCTTTCAAAAAAATGCGCAAAAAAAAGTTTTTTCGAGTATGTTGAAGTAAAGTACAACTACATTTACTGTGCATGAAACATGAATGGTCATACTTAAAGATGGTTTATCAAATCGAAAATCAAGATAAACAATTTATGTTATAATAGTAACACATACTCAGTAAGCTTACATAGTGTGTATAACTGCTTTGCATATGCAAGATTTGCCTATAATTTAGCAAAAATATGTTTTAATACTTTATCCTAAAATTGCAACCGAAAAAAATATAAATGTATACCGGAGTAAAAGGTTCGATCGAAAACAGTATAAGAACAACAAAGCAACAGGTTTTTGTAGTAATTTACATTTTTGCTTATAACTTTATGCTAAAAACAACCCAGTAAAATTTAACAAAGTTCTAACGTCTTGAGTCCACATTTTTTTTTGAGGCAAAATTTTACGAAAAAAACTTTTAGAAAGTGCATTTACAGGCTATGTATGCTATAATAGCATTAAAAGTCGCGTAAAAACTTTTTTGATACACTAAAAACTATAAAAAATGTTTTATTTACATGTTTAAAAAAATTTGTGTATGTATTTGGACCAAAAAATCAGACAATTTTTAGTTTTTATGTATTTTTTTAACAGAATGAAAAATACTTGCAGTCGAGAACCTCACTAAATCTTAAATACATATTTAAAGTTAGTTACAAATTAAATCAAAACATACAGCATATTATCATTTTGTAACTTTATCTTGATTTACAGTAACCATATTGTTAAAAATGCATTTCAAAGAGACAATTTGTTTTGTTTTTTGTAGTCTTCTGACTTGTAAATTTTTGCTGTTCGTTGTTCCTGCAACATTTTTTACGATTTTCTTTCAGAATAAAAGATCAGTTGAAATCTGTTTATTTTAGTTTGTTATTTATACAGTTTTATAATTATTTATATTTTTACACACTAAAAATTATTAATTACCTTTTTTGCTGTTTGTTGTTTCTATTAAAACAAATGACTAAGTAGTAGTGTACATAGATTCTACGTGTTTAATACAAAAATTTCAAACTTTATATTTAGTGTTGTTTTGTACAAAAATACAACTCGTTTTATATAGTGCTATAGCAGGCTATATTTTTTGCCTTTTGCTTGTGCCAAAATTTGATTGTCTTTACCGTAACCAAAGTTACAAAAACCTAGAAAAGCATTTTTTGCATAGTAATATAAAATGGACACAAAAAGGAAAATGGATGCATGTCAAGTTTAACAAGAAAAACTAAAAAAATGCTTCATAAATGTCTCCTATACTTTTAAAAAATTTTTAAGTTCTTTAAAAAAAAAATGCAAAAGATTACATACGGGCACAGCCCCCCTAAATTACAAGTATAAAAATCTAAGGGGGGCTTGCGCCCCCTGAGCTCCCCATGCATATCACCCCTGCATGAAAATTGTACGAAATATGAACGTATTATATAGATACATGATACAAAATCCCTACCAACGCAAACACAAAGTCTTGCTATATCGCTAATCAAAAGACGGAAAATTCATAAACCAAAATAATCAATGCAATCTTTCACAATCAAGACACCTT
The DNA here is from genome assembly GCA_034694785.1 of Agrenia bidenticulata. Lineage (NCBI taxonomy): Eukaryota > Metazoa > Arthropoda > Collembola > Entomobryomorpha > Isotomidae > Agrenia > Agrenia bidenticulata. The sequence continues at coordinate 3,744 of JAQFYM010001620.1, read as the reverse complement.
GAATGGCAGCAATTGATTGTGTATCACAGCGGCTTACCTCAATAGTTAGTTATTTTACAAGGTTGTTACGATATACTGTCAAGAACGCCAGTGCGTGCATTTATATTTTTATTTTTTGCACATCTGGCGTTATATCGTAAAAAGTAAAATGATCTAAAGCCAAATCTTTTAACATCTTCTTTTAGAGTATTTATTGTCTTTCGAATAATATTAAGTCTTAGAAGAGTGCTAAATTTTGGACGGAAAACAATATATTTAAAAAAATCTAAATTACCTTTTTTGTCTATTTTACTTACTGGAATGCTATTGTTTAACGCAAAAAATGCATAAATTCATTTTTTGTGCTGTATCATCTACTTCAACCTCTGTAGATTTGTATTTTTTTTTGTGTTATCTTATTTTTTGGGTAGCTTCATGCATAATAAGATCTTATCCGTTTACACAACTACAAAAATAATTCATTTTGCAAACGAAACAATACATATATTTATCTTAACTAATTCCGATTAAGGCGATCGATATTATAAGTTGTAAGTGCAGCACTTGTCTTCAAACGTTATGCCTATACATAATTTTCGTTTTTGGGGGGTGTGATGGAGAATTTATCACGCCTGTAAAATATTTACCTATGTTTGTTATATTTATATTTTGTATAATAGTTGTTAAATTTATACAGTTTGATGGATAAGGAGGCGGCATTATCATTATTAATAAATTAAATTTTTGTTTGCGACATTTGGCTTTTGTTATTTTTTTTTCCTCCTGGTTTTATCATTGACAAAGTAATTACTATGATATTCATATACACCTATAAGTTAACCTTAAAAATTTTCATCATACATACTTTTTCCCTTTTAAATAATCTCTTTCTCCTTGGAACCTGGTGCACGTCCTGTAATGTAAAATTTGTCGTAAAAATTGTTCTGTTGCGCTTTTATATGCTCGTGTTGCATTTTGCCTTTGACATCCATTTTTTTTACGAAGATTATAAATATATAGGAATCTCACTAAATATAGTAAATTTAACTAAAATCCGACCCCTGATTTCATGCCATAATTAAGATCTAAATTGAAATCAAGAACATAAAAGCACCTCGCTCAGAATTCTCTAAAATTTTTGTTTCGATATAATTTTGAGTTTCTAAACTATTTTTATGTGTAAATTACGCCAAACAAATATAATCACCCAACCAAAAACATAGTTTACGATTTTTGTTTTTTCAACCCTGTTATCAATTTATGTGTAACTTGAATTATTTTTTCCCATAGGTCCGCTTTCAGTTTATAACAAGATAATTTACGGCTATAGATTTTTTCGGTTTAAGTGTCAGAAAAATTATGGCATGCATGGAAAGTACAAGTGATGTGCTTCAAAAAAGCAAATACTTGTTCCAAGTTCTTTTTCAACGAACAAGCAGTACATTGCCTTATCAGAAATAGGACAAAAATACTAATGTTAAGTAGCTTTCGACAATTTTAACAATAATTTTGTTAATTATCCCGTATTAATCCTTGTTTTTCAATTTTCTAGTTTACTGTTTTAATTAAAAAAAGGATAATGCCTATCTTGTGAAAATCTACCAATAGAGACGTTTAGAATTTTCTATTTGCCACATCAGGACTGTTATTAAACGGGCAAGTTATATGCATTTTTTTGCACTTAAATGCATGAAAAGTATCATAAACAACAGTTTTTTGCATTTAATTGAATCTCTTTCATGCATTTATTTCATAAAAACCCGGCAAAAATACACAACGAATATTAAAATATCGAAAAATAGTAGTTTTTAATGTATAGATACATCATTGCAGCTTTTATTTGCGTTTGATGTATCTCAACCAGAAAATTGTGGGCAAAAGATTTTAATCGCATTTTTTACATTTTTTTGTATTTTAGTCGCAGGGTAACGCATTTTTTTACTGCAGGTATAACTTGCCCTAGTTATCATACATAATATAAAAAGGAAAATTTCTAAATTTTGCAAGTATTTGTGTATTTTTGAATCATATTTTGTGTACATAATTTTTTTCACTATATGTGCAGCTCAAGGTTGCAAGTAAATCTAAGAGGTTTTTATTATTTATATATTTAATGGGCATATAATTGCTACATCGAAAATCATTATGTAAAAAAAACTCAAGCGACAATTAAATCTATCGTCAACAAATAAATCAAAATTCTAGTTTAAACTGTTACGTACTCTAACCTATGATGCCTTTTTTAAAATTGAACGCCTATAGAAAAGGATCTTGCTTATATTTGCAATGCTTTAAACTATACAGGGTACTATAGTAGACATTAAAAATACCCAGTTTTTGTAGGCATTGTTTTATTAATAAAGAAGCTATTGGCTATGATTTATATAATGTTTTGTATAGATTTTGGCGTATTAAATGTATTTATCTTGCTTATTTTCGTTTACAGATATGTAGTTAAATATATTTAGCAAAATCTCTAGCGATCCCGCATTGTAAAACGATGCCATATTAAACGCTCAAAAACACTAGAAAAATAACCTTCATAAAAAATTAACATACAATATACCTTTTTTTAACAAATTCCGCATTTTTCTGAATTCTGGTTATAAATCAAATTAAAAATGTCCAAAAATACAAAGAAAAACCCAAGGTATATGAATTTAGATTGACGAATGATATTAATAAAACCAATATGGAGACTTTTTGTCAGGTATAAATAAAAAAAGATAAAAGCTAAAAACCATTGATAATGCCTTCGGATGAAACATGCTATAAAAATACATTTATTGCGAATTTAGCAAACTTTCTAAAATAAAAGTTTCATTTTTTTTATTTTTACACGTTTTATGTTTCTTATTTATTTTTAGGATAAAAAATGCATATTTTTTTATTTAAAAACAATACCGTCGTGATAAGAGTTTTAAGAAAAAATCTTATGTGTTTTTGAATTACTTTAAAATACATTACAAATAAATGCCATACCTTTTTGCCGATTCTCTTACGTATTAAAGTTTTCACGCTTGGTTATATAGATAGTTTCTTTTTGCGTAACTAAACACAAAGCAAGAATTATATTTATATTTACGTGTTTATTTTACAAGCATAAACTACAGAATATCATATAAAGCTTTTCCTTGCAATATATAATTTTCTTTATTGAAAGTTATAACCTTTCCACAGTATCGTTTGTTTCACAAAAAATACCATCTTATCAAACCAGTAGGTTTAAATATCAGTTTTGCTTTTTAGATAAAAAATATTATGCAGCGTAAAAGGAATTACCGGAAGCGTATTATTTTTTACAAACTATATCTAAAATTACACAAAAAAAAACATTTTACGTTTTTGTTATAACCTGTTATATTTTATTACATCTAGTTAATGTTTTAAAGTTAAAAAAAAGACAAAGGCAGTTGCATTTTGTTTTTACAAGCATTTTTGTTACAACACAAATAAAAGAATCATGTTTTTTTTTCTTTCTGCTTTTTTTACCCCCTAAAAAAATAAAAAGTACCTTCTATGGTGAACTAAAGTATGTTTTTTTTGTATATTAGACACAAAAAATATACTTTTTTGTACCAATACCGCGAATGCTCAAACATAAAATAGAGTAAAATTAATGGTTCTTATTTTCGGAAAAACTATTTATAAAAAGTTTTGGATGAGCTGGGCTTTTGCCCGTGAACAATATTTAGACGACGAGAAGACATTTTAAGATTACTTATTTATTTATTTTTCTCGCTCTTATATAGCTTTAGAAATAAT
>JAQFYM010001619.1:0-31074 GCA_034694785.1 Agrenia bidenticulata | reverse complement strand
ACTCGTTAATTGTTTTGACCCTATGCACACGTGTACAAAATTTCAAGTCAATCGGAAATGTTTGAAGAGAGTTATCGGGATGACAGACAGACGGACAGACAGACACGGTGATCACATAAGCCCTGGCTCGGGCTAAAAAGTAGAAGTGCAAGCGTGAGCCAAGACTATGAATAGCATACATTTATATTTGAAATTTGAATTTGTAAGTAATATTTTATAATCAAAAAGTTCATCTTTACAAAATATTTGTACACGTTGTTAGGGTTTACATTCCAAACAGAATTAGAAAAATGAGTAAAAATAATTTTTTTTTATGTTCAGGGTAAAATTTCAGTTGGAATGGTGTTTGATATAATATTAAACTCTAAATATATATTGCATGTTTGGGGTTGGGATAAGTACAGGAAGCCATATAAAGTCCACAGTGCAGTTTCATGTATTTTTTGTAACCAAAACCACGGAAATATTCCACTGCACTTTTTCAAACTAAGAAATTGAAGGGTTTGACAGACTTACAGTTGGAATGGAAATGATAGAAAAATAAATATTATAAGAGGGATCATAATATTTCAGTGTTTATGATATTCACATAACCCTTTACAAATTGATACTCTGATTGCTCTACATTTGTTGGATGAGAATTTAAAGGGAATGGCAATATTATAATGCGGTTGATCTCTTGGTCTTCATTCATTTGGTCTGGTATTCGTCCAAACACATTTGAGTTCATTTATTTGGTTCTGTCATAAGAACGCTCTGGATGATGATGGTGGATGGAGATGAAATTTTTTAACAATCATACCAATGCTAGATTATACATTCCCTTTTCTTGTAAACACCAAAGAGAGAGAGGGAGAGACTCGAGATTATGTATTAAAGTATCAAAGCAAGACAAAGTTTCTCTGAGATTTTTCTTCGTCAAGTGGACTACGGTACGCGATGATATTTTATGTGAAAAAGGATTCTATGGAGGAAACCGCAGGAGAACGAGAATGTTCTTTGCATGTGTTGTTGTGCCTGGGCTCGATATAATGATCAAGGATAACATTTACTATGAACTCACGAAATTTAATATGCCTTAGAAGGAGGAAATTAGTATATGGATTCTACATAGATAATGATTCGATTCCTATAAGTACTCAACCCTTTTTCACGCGTATCACACGGCCGGGGTATATTCTAGGGATGCTATGATTTTGATGTGTTTTGTTGTTCGTGAAAGATATCATACCAAAATGGGCTGTTTTGCATTTATCTATCTTGGACGTAAAAGCATTTCTCACGGGGTGCTAAAACGGTGCTAAATTTCTCAAATAAGTGCAGAAAAGAATCAAGCAGGATGGAAAGCTTATTGGTTACCTCTCATCCTTCCGATCATGATATCACAGCCATCGAAAAAATACTTTACTATTTGTCGGCCATTCATTCTATTGAACAACTCGTGAATGCAATTGCTACACAAAGATACCTCTTTTGCTGACATTCCGTCAACCATTTCCAGAAACTTTGGGTTACTAACAAACCTATACTTGCCGTTGGCATTTCCTCTCTTTTGTACACTTTAACAACATCCTATCACGAAAATATTTTTCGTAAGGAAAATCCCATAGGATTTTGCATAGAGAACTTCATGGCTGGTTCTTCAAGGAAGATGCTAGCGAAGATATCCGCCACTTGGAAGAATGTTTTACATTCATCTCTCACGAATATACGGTTTTCTCCTTCATAGTAATGACAGTCCCACCCATCGTACGACGGACTCACCCTTGAATGGTGTCAGTGCATGTGTGGCATCCTTCATTTGTAAATACAAATAAATGTGACCCATCTTGGAGTTACATTTTCCAAAGGGTTTGTGATGGACAGTAAGATTGAAAAATTTCTAAGTGAAATAAAATTTATATACATTTCCTCAGGTGTTAAATTGCAAATTGCAAATTATTTAAAGGGTGGTCTGGTAACTTTAGTACCACCGCCCCCTGTCTCACTACTTAACAATAGGTGTGTTTTATTCAGCCAAGTTGTAAATAAGCAATTTCCGTGGGATTTCCTGACGTATTTTATTAATATGAACTCGGAGAGATTTGAAGTTGATCAGTTCATAAGTGGTTAATGATTACATATTGCAAAGTAGATTTGCCAAAAAAGACCAATCCTAGCACTAATTTACATGTTTGAATAGCCCAGCCCTTTAAATAGCATTTTATATGGAATCCAATGCAATTCCTATTCTAGTTTTCATCCCGCATCATGCTGAACCCCTATCAATTGATGCGGTCATAGAATTGTGTGAATCTCATTAGCCCTGGCTGGTGGTAATCTAATTTTATATGGTAGTTTGCCAAGGTCTAGAAGGACAAATAGGGTTGAAGATGCCTTCTTAATGTTTTTTTTACACATTATTGAAGTCTTGTTCTTTGGAAATTACAATTCCGCAAGATTGAGTTTTCACACGCAACCGAGTTGTGGCTTGTAAGTTGTAATAATTTGATAGGTTTGGGACACCGGCGTTATCTAATGCAAGTTGTGGTGTCGTGGTGGATGATCTTGGTTGATCTTGGTACCGAATTTGCAATGTCACTTGTGATTAGTGACCAACATCTTGATCGTCTCAACTCTCACGGGAGAAATATCGTTAGTTACTTTTTAAAATGCAAATATATTCACAGTGGCTAAATGTAATAGAGCCCGCGTGGGTTGTTTCATTAGATTTCTTCATTGTTCTTTGGTTTAGTCCTGGTCTTTTCGTTCAAGCCTTTAGAGACGCATTCCCTTTCATAATTATTACAATAGCACTGTCAGCTTCATTGAAAGAAAATTCAAAGTCAGCCAGCTCTAAGAAGATGCAAGTTTAGGAGGTTCTAGAATTTGAGTCGTAGAAATAAAAATTTATCGTCGACTTCCATCTCCTCAGTTTTAGATTTGATTGTTCTTGAACTCATATGCCTCATTAAATCTTTGAATGTCTTCCCTTATATGAAAGTGGCTTGAAGTAAGAACATGGATTAAATAGTTGGGTGAGACAAAGTTCAAGACATGGACTTTTTGGTGAGATCTTATGGCCATTACGGTCAAATTAATGGCATGGCAAATTTGTACTTGGATTTTCTTTTTTATCGATACGACGACTAGACTTTTCCCTTTTGTTCAGATTTGATAAAACTAACTAATCCCTTAATTATGGGCCAGGTAGTGCATAAACTTATCTTAATGTGTTTAATATAATGCGTTCATGAACTAGAAACATAAAAGGTCTGTGAGAAATTTATAGGTTTCAAGAGTTCTGCCCTGGAATCTCAACTTAAATACTACGGCTTCTCCTCCTTGTCAATACCACATATAGATTAAGATTAAGGAAGGTTATGCAGGGTCGTATAATTGAAGTAACAAAATGAAAGACCTGTTTTTACTTTCAACCCACCTCACCCGTTTGGGAAGTATGTGTAGTCGGAAAGTCTGGGGAATAGTACATGCACAGCTCTTTATGTAATGAATTTATTGAGTACCATAGGCCAAGGTAATACAATAATGAGTGAAACTGAATGAGTTGTTCTGCTTCGTTCGTTTTATTCAAGTTTTTAAATGAAACCTTAGACTGGTAACGAAGAGGCGTTCTTGCTTTCGGAAATGTTGTAGAAAATACTTGTATTGTTTTTGTTCATGTTTGAACCGAGTTCATGTTTACATAATCTTCCTACTAGTTCCTACCTGCAGAACATTTAAATTGGCAGACAGCGGCATGGAATGAGAGCGATGAAAATCATTTCTTTAAGCCAGTGTCAAGGGTGATTGATTAATCTCACTTACAGTTCATAATAAACACACTCCGAGCTGAAGGAATGTATTGCTTATGATCCAACTAAAAGATAATGACAATTTTTTTTATTGCAGGATAAGCTGAAAAGCATTGTCCTAGTCGGTGTGAAAAATACAGCCGAAGAATGAGTTCCAAAACGCTTCCCGTTGGTGGAACATTGCTTGGCCGTGGGACGACAAACGGTCGGACCAACGGCTCATTGTATGGAACTGTCAACTCCTTTGACGAAAATGATGAATCCAACGGAGTCGACCTTTACGATAATTCCTCAAGTTTCAAAAGACAAAATGGGTCAAACTGTCATTCCTCACAGGTGATCACTCTTTTCTTTTCCCATCGTCCTCGTGTAAGGAGTAACACTTGTGAAATGTTTTGGGTTTGGTCATCATTCTCCTCATCATCAATCATTATTCATCCTCACAGTTATTCAGACATTAGAAGATGCAGAATGTAGACATATTGAGAAGCCACTTTGATCAGTCGGCTTTGCCTGGCTCATGTAGAATTCATTGCATACTCCTTTAGTTGGCTCTGGTTGTCAGAGATATTTTTTGTCATCTGTCATCATGGTTTGTGTGCTCAGTGTGTCCGTATTGAATCACTAGGAGAAACGAGAGAATTGTTTTTGAATCTAGACTCTAAAATTGCGAGAGGGTTTCATTTTAAATCCTCCCTAATGATTTCCGACGTTTTCTTTGTCAGGGAATAATTAACAAAATTATGTGCTGCTGTATCTACACGTAGCGAAATCAAATGCATTTGTAAACGACACTCACCGTAAATCATACATTATTAAATTTACATCTTTTAACTATATTACAAATTGCATAGTTTCAAATTGATTGTGAGAGCATTGTAGTAAAAAATGTAGTATGGCTTTAAAATAAGATTGATGTCACGAATGGCTGAAGATTCCGCCGATTTTGATCACTTAAGAGATACGTTTTTTTTTTAAAAAAGGAGAGAAGACTTATTTTGTTTTCCTTATGGCTAAGTAATTTTTTTCATATGAGGGATACAACAATATACAACCGCATCTCAGTAATGCATTGATAGATGAACATCGTAGTTTGAAGAACACAAAAAGTCGTAGATTTAGAATTTTAAAAAAAGTATAAAAAAACATTGAAACTATCAGAAGATTGATGCACAACAGCATCAGCTCCTGAAGAGCGTTTTAAGCTGAAGCACGTCGACTGAATGGATGGCTGGGCACTATACTAGTTCAAGTTCCACTTGTTTTAATTACTGCATGCATGGCAAGAAGCATTTTGTTAGTGAAAAATACGAGGCATTGCACATAACATGTGCCCACAATGTAGATACGTTAAATAAATAATTTATTTTGTGGGTGAATGAGGCTCCGCCGAAGATGAGGTTCAAGAGATGAGATATATATTAAACTTATTTGGCCGACCTGGATTGCTAGATTTACTACCAGTTAGAACCTACTGCTTTTTTGCATGGAGTAACTGTCGAGAAAACTTACTGCCAATGATAACAAATATAAAATATGGTGATGATATGGCAGCCTATTTCGATGGTATGTATAGGTGCGATGCAGGTATAATTAGGGGTCTGTTCAGTATTTACGTAAAACTGAATAAGAATGATGATGATGAAATATTATAAATTTTAAATGCATGCTAGAGGTACGGTCATATAGTCTGAGAGTTATTTGAGAAGTAAATTCAGTTTTATTTTGGCATCCCTTAGCAGTAGCTACCATAGCCTTTCCTTGGAAACAGAATCGGTTCGTTGAATTGATTATAAGTGTTAGAGTTACAGAACTACTTGAACCTTATCAACATGCAACAATAACTATTTTTCTGTACGTCTTTCTAGCCGTGTCTTTTTGTAAAATTCTGCAAACATTCTGCATTTAAGTTTGTGTGGTTAATTGATTTCATGAGCTTTGAGAATGAGATTAAGATGTGACTTCTTCCCTTCTAAGTAGTCTTTTGTCAGATTGCAAGGTGATTGTATTGTATTATTGCATCTCCAGTTTTTATCATTTGTTCTGTTTGCATTTTTTTGGTTTAGACCATTGTTTATGACGTGCCTAGCTCGAATGAATGCATTTACGCCCAGCCTAAGTCTAATGCTGTTGTATCAGTCGGTAAGTTCCGAATGGATTATTTTATTGCTAACTTATATAAATACTTTATTGCGCGAAATAATCTGTAAACATGGTTACTATGATGATAAATCTAATTTCCATTCATATTTATAGAATTAGAAAACTTGATTCCGTCCGCTGCTCGCTTGATACTTCAGCAAAATCCAAAAACCCGGAGCGATCTTCTAGAGCAGGATCGAAGTGACTCGGAGGATTATGACTACTCTCTTTTAGACGATTCAGAATCAGACTTTAATTTTGAACCCCGTATACCACCACCTGACTATGATTACAACACTGATGACTTTAGAGACTCTTCGTATAATGATTATGGTGAGAGGTTTCATTCCTAACGTAAACTTTCGATTCAATTCGATGCGAGGATAGATGTTGTGAAGAATAAAATAAGTACAAAGACTATTGCTCCTGAAGTATTTAACACTTTCTATTACAACAACAGGACTAGAAGTAATTCAAGAAGAGACAGAGAGTCAAATGTCCTCGGATAGTGATCAAGAATTTGACAGCTATAGTGAATTTTATCCGAATTCCACTCACCAAAGAAAACCATCCAGTCAAAAAAGTAAGGAGCCGGATCATTTTGGAATCCACGACTTTACAGATAATCCCTCACCTCATAGTATTATGGGCCTTTCACCCAATTCAACTATGGATGGAACACAGGAAGAGTCCTTTTCTGATGAAATCATAGCAAAGCACATAAGGATTTCCCCTAATTGGGATCCTGTAAGTCTATCTAGTGTGTCATATAAATAACTAATGGTTGACAAGTGAGGAAAGATTTATCCATCAATTGTATTTCAGGAACCAATATTGAAACGCCTCTATGCAATTATCGAGCCAAAACATCTAAGCCAAAACAACCCACCGAAAGACGTTACCGCAGGTTACATGAGCATTCTCAGTGGCAATCGAAAAAAAGGCACATTTTGGAATGCTTGGAAGAGGAAGTTTTATGTTGCGGCTTCTGGGAAACTAAACGTTTATGAGGTAATTTCCCGTAAATCTTAGACCGCAACCACCACGGTTTTTACAGATGGTATTTATTTAAATCTCATTTTAGAAAGAGGACTGTCAGGAGATGCTCCAGTCAATTAATCTAATAGGTGGTAAAGTGGACTTTTTAGATCCAACCGAGTTTGTCGGCACTGAGCAGGTTTTTAAAACTTTTATGAGATATTTACCCTACGGTGTATGTTCTTCTAATTTTTATGGGCATTTAAATTTTTAACTGTTTGCTATAAAATATTTATAGGGCAAGAATATGACTAATCGGATCATAGGAGTTGACGATGGGGTAAGACAAGAGTTTCACAAGCAGTCGTTTAAAAGCTGTTTTATATGTAGTTATTCATTTGCTCTATTTATTTGCAGAAAGGCCATTACTTTGTACTCCAATGCTCCACAGTTAACGAGGCAGGTCGATGGACGGCTGCTCTTCTTGAAGAAAGCTCATCTACTATGATTTTCGCAGTACCAACCTTACCAAAAAGTCCTTCTCTGTTTAGGGACATAATTTTAGTTGATTTTGGGTCAACCAATATCCGAGCCGGAGTTCTCACGCATCAACGTAAGCAATGGCTTTTAATTTAGGGGATAACGAAATCAAAATTAAGGATTTAGAGAATAATTGTTTGATTAACAAATTGGAATGTCTTACAGCCACGTTACCAGCCTTGTTCTTCCCAGCTGTAATGTCGGAAAACACGGAAACGGGGAAAATGATTTATGGGAGTGATGTTTATCTCACAGAAAATAGAAAGAATGCAAATATTAGATTTCCTATTGAATGCTCGTCAAAAATGTGCCTGGTAAGAACGGCCGATGCATGAAACTCTTTCCCTTAATATGATGTTAATGAACTGTAATCTAAATTTCATTATGATTGTAGAATTCTCTGGATATGGCTGTGGTAAAAGGATTTTTACTGAAGATCTTCAGAGATTTGAATGTAAAACCTGAGAACTACAAGATAATTATTAATCTTCCAAGACGTGTCGATGGAACCTGTCGTAAAAATATTCTTAAATTGCTATTCACGACATTTCAGGTGTGTAGTCCACATATTTGAGACACACATTGGCATTTCCTATTCATAATTAAAATGAATTTCTAATTAGGTTCGGAGCGTATTAATGTGTCATCAAAGCATCGCATCCTTCTGGGCTTATTCAGCTGATAATGGAATCGTCTGCGATATCGGTGAGAGATGTGATATAGTTCCAGTGAGTCAAGGATTCGTTTTAAGCCATGCTTGGGGTCGAGCACCGTTTGGAGGACAGCCTCTCAAACATGCATTACGACAAGGGCTTGGACCACAGGTAATCTTGAGTTTTATATTTTAGTCCTCGATGAATGATGTGTACATTGTCAAGTCTTACTTAAGAACTGGCTCTTGTGTTTTATAGGAAAATGGACTTTACCTTTCCACACCGGCTGAGAATCTCGTCCTAAGGTTTATCTCAGAGAATTTCATTTACATTAATGGAACTGGTACTCGAAGAATGTCTCAAGAGGCTCAAGAGATTGTTGTCGAAATGGATTTGCGGGACGTTCTCTCTTTCTCTAATCTCATTGGAGTGAACCAAACTGTTCTACGGGGTGTTGCAGAAGGGTTCTTTGATCCAGGAGTTTATGGTCTTGATTGTGATAGTGTTCAGAAAATTCTGTTCAAGAGTTTACAGGCAAGTCAGACAATTTTTTTGTGAACTGAATGTTTTATTGAAATCAAGTTGATTGAATTTATGGTATTGGTCACAGGATTGCGGAATGGATATTCGGAAGGAGATGTCACAAAATATTTTCTTGACCGGAGGGTGCACTTTAATACCTGGGTTTCCGGAAAGACTGGAATTTGAACTAAACAAACTTTGTCCCCCACATTTAAAACCTAAGGTTTTATTTTATTCTGAAGTTTTTCTTGTAATTTAAGAAGAACATTAATTTGAATACTTTTAATTTGTATACACAGATCACAGTCTCACCGTACAGATACCACGCCAGTTTCATCGGAGCATCCGTTCTAGCTACCACAGAAGCCTTTGACAAATCTCTTCTCCACAAAGCAAAATATGACGATGGTCCTGGTCCAGCTCATTGGCTCATATAACTTTCAATTCTAAATCCTAACCGTTACTCGCTGTGTAAATATTCGAAAAACTGTTCTTCTGAAAATTCAGATTAGTAATTTAAAATCTTCGGCTCTACTACAATATCGCTTAAACTTTATTAGTTTATACATAATTTAAATTACTTACTTCCAAACTTCCAACAGTGGTTTTGTGATTTTTGTTACCTTACATAGCACCCTCGAATTATATTTAAGTGGCACGCAGTTACAGCCAAAATCCCAAAATGAATGCCTCACATTCCATTTTAATGCAATTGATATCGTTGATACGTATATACAGAAATATTCTCCAGAACACATTCGCATTCCCACTATTTACTGTGATCAAGATCTGCTACAATTTGTTTCTTGGTTCAATTATGTATGGACTAAAAAAATACAGATATATTTCCATTCCGTTAATTTTAAGATAATTATTAGATTTTTTAAACTGGAGAAACCAGCCCTGCTTCATAAGCAAGAAGCAAAAACTCTTCGATTTCAATACGCATTGCTATTGCAATCCAGTATTGGCTTCTGTAGTGGGAAATGTACGGGAAAACAAGTATTGAGTGTTAAATGATCTTACATATTGTTGTTGTTTTTTGCATTCAGAAATAAAGATTTATATGAGTACAAGTTATAAGATCTAGTACATCAAAGAATTTAAATTTAGTCTCTGAGGTGGTGCATTAAGCTGTACAGATGCAGCATGTAGCAGCAGCTGAATTATATTACGGGTAATAAAGTATGTACTATCATGAAGTTCATGTAATGATATGAATTTACAGTACAATTCATTATCATCATACAAAAATAATTTACCAAGAGCGGTCTCAGTAAATGTTGTTTTAGAGTTTTTGACACAAAAAAATTAGAATTTCTTGCAAGGTAAAAGCAGCAAAAGGCAATTCATTTTCATCCAAAAACCATTTATTGGAACCAACTACTGTAAATGAAGTAAACATATCAATTCATTCAATAGGTATTTAATTATGAAATAGTCCAATTTAGTTTCTAAACTGACAGCCGTATTACACATCTCATTAACAATTAACAAGTCCCAACCCTTGGAGTAACCCAGGTTGTGATATATTTTGTTTACAACAAGGAATCTAGACATATATGTCTAGCAGACCCAAAAGCAATTAATTTGGACTTCGGCACGTGCATGCTTTTCCCACAATCAGTGCAGTGGTGCAGCCAAGTAGCTCCTTACGTTCCGGCAATATTTCAAATGAGCAGCCCATGCCGTCAAGATTAAAGAACCATACGGAAAGGGTAATAATGAAAGCCATTAAAGCCAGAAGATAAGCAACACAAATCAGCGTCCTTCAATCATTTCTGCTGAGCTCACAGTTTTTTAGATTGAAAAGCCAGCCTCTTCTGCCCAATATCTTATGGGTAGTAATGTGATGGTTTGTTATCATTTTTGAAAAGGCTTTCAGGTATCCTTGAGGCACTTGAGCTATTCTCAGAATTTCGGAAGAGTGGATGAATTCGACTCATCCGAGTAATTCGATAATGAAAATGAAACTTCCACGCGGATGTTAACTGGGCACGAAGCCCTATTTCATATCCAGAGACTTCATGGACCAGAGACGAGAAAGTGCGTGCAAGGATTTTTAAAGGCATGTTAAAACGGAAAAGAAAGGCGTGGACCACTTCCCCAACCGCTCTGTTTCAATCATCCCTTAATTAGACTAGCCACAAAGATACATACGTCATGTCCTATCGTAGTTGCGTGTTTGCGTACCTTTTATTAATATTAAGAAACCGGAAAGTCTGATATCCGAATCCTCGCCCACTTTTGGAATATTAAAATACATGCTGATTTGACTCTTTGTATTTATGCTGGAGATTTTCATGTTAAATTGAACACAACACAAGGGTACTTTTATTTGGACAACAGGCTTAAGAAAAGCACAATACGTTTACATTACCATTTAGCCTCAGCTAAGGTTTTGATTTGTTGTTGAATTTCTTTCAGAATAACATTTTTAGCAGTTTCTGACTAATTTATTTTCCTCCTAGATTTCTCTATTTATAAACAAGAATGCTAAAAATTGCTACAAATGCTACATTCGCAATAGAAGGATGTAGTAATGGACAATATCCTTGATTCTAATTATTAAAAATGTATTTTTTTGTGATATTACAGAATCCATAAACTACCAGGTCTAAAGACCTTTCAGCTGAATTCTGGGCTCAGACTGAATCGAAAAGTCTAAACTGACTGCTCGCCCAGACTTGAAAAGATGACAAACGAGCAAAAAATGTTTTTCTAACAACCCAGAGCACAATAAACACTTTCTTGGTCCCAGTGTTAAATCGAATGAAAAGTGGAAGCAAAAAAAGCTCCGGTTAAAATCACTTGATAAGAGTCCGGCCCAACGTTAAGACGAAACCATATATTATTATTTATAAGTATCCTATGGAAGTAAATATTCGTAATAAATGAAAGGATTCATGGACGAATCTAAAGGATGAAGATATAAGAGCATTAGTCCGGTCTATTTTGCAATGCTAAGACCTGCTCACTTGTATCGAGATCAGAATAACGGAGTGTAGTTCAAGTAGTTTGCAATGCTTCGTGTAGTCTGAATCTTCACGGTAGTTTCATTCCCAGTGACGTATTAATGCCCTGAGTATTTCTAACGATAAGTTGTAAGTAGGGCATCGGGAGAAAAACAAGAGGCTCAATTTTATTATTCAAAGGCATATCGTGTACAAGTATATATATGCGTATATTGGGGCGTTTATTGTTTTTTTCTTCATCGTATTGTTACAGAAAATGTTTATGCATGTTGGTTGGGTTCGGTTTGAATAGAGTTAAGCCTTGAGAAGTTGCATAACTCCTGCCTGAGAAGAGCATTCGTCTGAAATCTGATCTGAGCTCCGAAGTGAAGGATCATGAAAAGAACACATCCTAGATTCTAGAATACAAGAACCTAGAACCCTAGATAAGTATTTCAAGTACTACACGAGGAAACTATGGACTATCGCCCCAATGCTCCTACCGAACAAGATGACTGATGATATTGGGGCTCTTAGATTTAGCTTTGGTTCATAGCAGGTTGGGTGAATCCGAAGTGGCAGACTACACGCTTGCTCCAATCGGGGGATCTTCTTCGAGATGCTGCGGATGTTGCCGAAATCCGATTCTCCCGTGTCTTCCGTCTTCTAATATAGAACCGTAGAATGGCACTTAGATAATGTCTCCAATCTCTCTCACTCTATAGGAGCATATAGACCAAGGCATATGGATGTATGTAGAGACTAAAGAATAAAGTTGCGAATCTCTGTTCTTATTTTCACAGACGAGGAGACGAACGTCGACTCAATCAAGGAGACAAATCTCCCTGCCCGAGATTCATTGTCTGCCTTGAAACCTATTACGAGATTATCACGGACAGACCTTCATAAAGCTCCTTTGTACAGTAAGCGTATTAGACCTGGAGAAGATTAGCTTTCCCCGACAACTCAAATCACCGTCTCTATTATTTAATAAAAATTCCAACACATACAGTTGCACACGCTTCTTCAATTATTCGTTAGTAGGTGATAGTTGGAGACATTCAAAATATTCGCCGAAACAAATAACTCAAGAATGCATGGAAGGTGAACGTGTTTGTTCATTCGTAATTGAGTTCAACCTATTTCTACCGTTCATGTCAACTTTACCAAGCAGGGTCAAGCTGGGGACAAGCAGCGGGATTGATGTTTTTGAAGAATAGAAAGAATCATCAAGAAAGGGAAAAGGATGAGGTGCTTTTATAATGGTGGTTGCTCCGTGTGCCAATTTCTCCGGTCGTCACCAAGCCCATCTGCTAAAGCAGAGAATGTGAGCCCCAAGTGAAAGGAAAATCCCTGCCAATTCCAAGTGTTCACAGTTCACACGATAAATCTGACCTTTCCCCATCCTACTTAGCACTTAATTACCCTTCGAGGCATTTAGCTGTACAAGCTGAGGAAATCATGTTCACCCTGCAGTCATCGATGGATTACAATTGACTGACTTATCTTTAAGAGCAGCCCTATCTGTTCTCAACTGCTCGACATCACAGAGAACATTGAAATGTAAGCAGGCTGCTTTGCAATTTAAAGTAAAAGTATACTCGTTTAAGCCTTGATATGGAGTACTGTACTAGTATACGGCTTAAACCCATTGATCCTATCTATTTGAAAGACAGAGATTTTAAATCTTCTTCCATGTGGCTCAGGGCATGAATTGCTTGCAAGTCAATGTTGTTTGGTTTAGGATTAGACATTTACCATATGCCACTTTCCCAAGACTTTCTCCGGTGTAATCCGATACCCTTTTCCACTGGCGTTCGTGAATGAAAAGCATTCCAAGAATTTTAATTAAGATATTAAGACTATCTTAAATTTAATGAATTGTATTTACACATGGCTTATATTAGCTTTTTCCTAGTATGTTAGAAGCTTAAGAGTCTTTAAACTATAATCATCACAGTACGGCCCCTACTGTATTCAAGTATTGCTCAAAGAAACTACACAGAAAATGGGATTTAAACTTTGATTCTACTATTTAATGAATATTTGAGCTCAATATTCAAAAAAACTTTTAAAGTCAAAAGCGATAAGTAATTTAATTAGTCAGCCCCACCTACATTTCCAAAAATGATAAAAACAGTCCAACCTAGAATTTCTCTCTTAATGCATATACATTCAATTTAGTGGAAAATACAATAAGAGTCAAAAACAAATTCCGTGTAATTTAAAAAAAATCCTAGAATAATACGAGCCAGAAAGAGTCGCAATGTAATGTACAACTAGTTTTCGTCCATACAAGGAATCTTCCACCTCGAATGATATCTAGTTGAGCTGTAAATTATTTCTTAATTAAAGTTACTAACCGAGATAAATTGGCACATTTTAAGAGGACATCCACGTTTTAGGCATCTGTCAATGCAGAAAAGGGCTGTAGTCTGCTGACTGGATAATTTAAATTTTAAAATCTAAACTGTGTCCTAGTCAATCTTCATTGAAAATAGTTTGACTACACACGATATGATAATACATCTGACCTGTCAAATATCGAAAGTAAACACTGTACTTATTTTCAAACTATTCTTACAGAGAATAATTATTGACTAAACGATTACTCAAGTTTTTTCCTAGAATGGAATGTGTAAATGCGTGCTTTGAGATGGAGATTCTGATGAGGGTCCAATTAGGGTACGGGCTAGTTACACAGACCAGACCACTTGTAAATGCATCTTCATTCTCATCTCATAGTTGGTGTAATGATGCCTCCATTCAGCAGGTCCATAGATTGAGGGAATCTAATATATTTTTAGCCATGAGACTGTGTAGAATAGGAAACCACTTGCATTGATGACATAGGCATCTCCGTAATGCATATAGAGTAGCTTATCTTCTTCTCAAGTAAATAGACAACAAGTTATAGTCTCATGCTTATGAGGTGCCTCTTTCTGGCACTCTAGCTCTCATCAAAACATTACAGAGTTTTCACGGGTGTTTGGTTCAGAAGCCCCAAGGACTTTAGTGCAACACAAGCTCCATTAAAACATTCAGTCAGTCTTTGTCTCTTGGCAGGGTCTCGAGCACACATACCGGATTGAGCGTCTTGTAAAAGTTTTTCTCAATGAGTGGAACCTACACGTATTTAATTCTCTACCTCTACCTGTCACATTAATACAGAGTGGAATCCTGTGACATAGTCATAATATTCAAGCGTGGGCTTCTCGCCTCTATGAAAGTCAATTAGTTTGATTCCTACGAATGCCTTGTCCTTGTAGCTT
This sequence comes from Agrenia bidenticulata, assembly GCA_034694785.1. Taxonomy (NCBI): domain Eukaryota; kingdom Metazoa; phylum Arthropoda; class Collembola; order Entomobryomorpha; family Isotomidae; genus Agrenia; species Agrenia bidenticulata. Next base: position 16,219 of record JAQFYM010001619.1, on the reverse strand, counting down.
GAGAAACAGTAGTACAATTTTAGCTCTCTTGTATTTTTCAAGATGATGGAAGTACGGAAGTCAAACTGTTTGGAGGTCCTAACTCTGTGCCTTGCCGTGGGACTCTATTGTGACTGCATTTTTTCATCCGTCTATGCAGCAAGTGAAGAGGACAATGTTTTATCCGATTCCCCTGAAGATCAAACTGGAAAATCTGACAGCAAACTTCTAATCATCATGTTGGATGGGTTAGTAGTAATCAATCTTAATCAGCATGATATCCACAATATTCATCATGACGTTTATCACCCGCTTCTAGGAACTGAGATTCATGAAATCCCAAACTATCCAAGGGAAGTATTAAAAAAATTAATAAAATATGTCTAGGAATAGAGTGTGGGATCTTTTTTAACTGGAGCAAAGCATTGATATCAACTTAAGAGATATTTAGGATTTTCATCCAATTCAAGAAATCTGCATACCTTAATTTGTGCTGCCAATATAATTATTTACCATGAAAGTCTTGCTAGTATATCTAGAAAATTCCCAATGCCCCAAAGTAAAGTTTTCCTTTTCAAACGGCTCTTTCCTCTACCTTAACTAAAAGGGACTATTCATGATCTCGTTGTTTTTATGAGATGGTATTTCAACGCTTTGAAATACGGGTATACTCTAATAAAAAATTGAATTGGTTTCCATTTCAGTGTTTCCATTCATTTAGAGTTAATTTTGTAAGTAATCAAGATAGAAATTGGTGGCATTGTGCTATTGTTCAATTATTGTTAGAACCTTGCTTTCAAATTCCAGTTTATGAATCAAATCCATGACAAACTATAAAAATAAAATGTTACGTTGCTTATGGGCGTTGACGAGAGCATGGCCTGTGAGACAAGCAGATTCTGGGAGAGCTAATTTAAGAGGAAGAGAGATTTGACTTTCACCATATGTAATATTATGAGAAAATTAATGTCGATGAGATTTTTGAAAATATTCTTAAAAGTGAAAGTGTAATTTCTTTAGAACAACACGTGACTGGATTATTGTGTTTTTGCCTACAGATATCAAAATGTATTAAATAAAGTAGGGATTGAGATTAATGTTTTCAAAACGATGTTTTTAAAATAGCTTCAGATGGGACTACTATGAGCGACAAAAACAAGAGCTGCGAGGATTCCCGTTATTTCTTCAAGAAGGTGTTCAAGTCGAATGGGTGGAACCTGTATTTCCTTCAGTCTCGTATCCCGCTTGGGCAACAATCAGTACCGGGGTGTATCCTGAAACTCACGGAATAATTGGAAATTACATGTTTGACCTCCAAGTTGATGCATTATTCGACTTATCGAACCACACATCAACGACCAAAGTTCACTGGTGGCAAAGTGCAGAGCCAATCTGGACAACCGCCACTAGATACAATAAGAAGGCTTTCCTCAGGTTTTGGTCCAGGTGCGACGTTCCGTTCAATGAAATAAACCCGGACAAGTGTACAGGATATCGAGAGGCTAGAGGAGTACAAGCTATCAGAGACACGCTTAACTCGGCTGTAGAACACCTTGAGAAGGACTATGACCTCGCAATGGTATGAAACTCATGTACCTATGTATTTGCAGAAGAAGCAATTTATTGAGCATTGAGTTCCATAGATGGATTCATATTTCATATGGGTGATGCTGTATGTACAGGTTTATGGAGAGCATATAGATAACATAGGTCATCAATACGGGCCAGACTCAGAAGAGCTGAAACAAGCCATTCGAGACGTAGATGATGTCATTTATGACTTTTTAGACCGTTTGACTGACACAGGCTTGGATGAAAAGGTAAAGTGGATGGTTGCCCTTTCACAGACCAGAGATGGGTTCATTTTTCTTATAAATATTGGCAGATGAAATGAACGGGTGATATTTGTAGGTAAATGTCATCATCTTAAGTGACCACGGGATGAAGTGGGTTGGTGAGGGATCTGGGACGATCTATGTGTCAGTTGGGGATTACATTGACAAGAATGACGTTTATAAAGTTCTAGATAGAGGAGCCGTAGTTTCAATAGCTCCTTATGTACGACGTATTGATCTCGTAAGTACATCATGGACCGTTTCACTGATAGAGTATGGTCACTAAAATGTCGTAAAATAATAATGGTATTATTTTATGCCTGTAAAGGTCTATGAAAAACTCCAGGGAAATGAAGGTTTCGATGCTTATAAAAGGGATGAAATTCCGGACGAGTTCCACTACAAGAGAAATCGCTTAGTGCAAGAAATCTTACTTGTAGCAAAACCCAATTACTTTCTTCAAGGGTTGCAGAGCTCCAAGCAAGTGCCCAGGGATCCCCCTAACCAAAGGTACTGGGGTGGAGTCCATGGGTATCCCAATATGACGGACATGAGGACTATATTCTTTGCAAAAGGACCAGGTTAAAACGATTACTCCACACCTCGTTGAGATTTTGAAAACTTGAATATTTAAAGAATGACAGAGGGTTGGGTGTTTTTGAATTGTAGATTTTAAAAAGGGAGTGGTGCATCCACCAATAAGTCTAGTAGATGAATATCAGCTATTTGCCGAGTTACTTCACATACCTGCACAACCTCACAATGGAACTTGGTCGAAGGTGTCTGCCATGCTAGCAAGCAAAGGATTCCCAATGTTACCATTCAATCCCATTATTTTCCTTGGCGTTCCATTCATAATTATTTTATCCTATTGAGCTTCGATTGTTCATTTATCACGGAGTTTTGAATCAAGACAAGATTTTAGATTGTGATTTTGTCACCTAGTTTGTAAGTGCGTATATAGGTATGTATTTTTAAATAATTTTCGTAAATACTCTTGAAAACAACTTTTGTACTGCCTTAGTTTTTCTCGTGTGGCGTTTTCTTCAAGATTTATTTATTCACCAATGAATGACGTTCCTAAGTGTATAACAATGTTGGCTGTTGGGAGCATCCAGTCCAATGTCTGTAACTCGATCCGCTTTACCCGAGTCCTTCATTTCTCCGAATCCGAAATCATTTCGAATGTTACCCCCTCCAACCCCAAACTATGAGCTCTTATCGTGTATCACGTTAATAATTTCATATCATTGTCTGTAATACGTGAGTATAGTCATATTTGAACGATCGATTTTGGCCACTTTCCCCATCGGTAGTCCATAAATTAATTAGTTGCAGATAGTCTTTAAGGAACATGCTTTCTCTGGTTTAGCTTGAGTCGGGTAGCGGGCTTGAGTTTACTTATCTTACCAACAGCGAACCGAATATTCTCAAAGCGTTATATGGCATTCGTTATTAAAAGGTTCTTGTTATATTAAGTCCGGATACCCGATTCAAATAAGATTTCCCCGAGAACTTTTATGTTTATTTAAGACATGTCAAATACTATTAATTAAGATTTCTGGCGAAATGCTGAAAAATTTCGAATACGTGACGTGTACCTTTTAATCCAAACTGCCAAATGTACCTTCCTGTGTTTACTAAGGTTTATTTTTGTTACTAAAAACTATTTACGGGATAATGTTTTGGTCCACAGATGCATTTTTCTAGCTTAAGTCAATCCTGTCCTGGAGTATATTCTGTTTTATTGGCTGAATCGTCAATACCAATATCAAATTCATCTTTATTGAAGGTCAACACGATTTAACCCCTCTGTTTAGAACTGATTTACAAAATTGACACTTGGCTGAACGTCCAAAATGCCTACCTGCTGTAATGTCAAGCACGTTGACACTGAATAATTTATAAAAACTGGTGCTATCTTCCATATTACACAATTACGCTGTAGTTTTACATCAAGTCTTGACTTAGTAACAATTAAAGTATTTCATAAACGTTAGGATGTTAGAAATTGACCATGTAGCTAATGTGTCTCCTGGTTGGCAATAATAAGAAAGCAACTCGTCTGTCCATGCACTGAGAACAATAAATGCATGCCTTGATGTTAAAATTTAAATAATCTATGTTTAAAATGAAGTTGCAAGTTTGGAGGTGCTCCTTGCAGTGCTAAAGGTCAATAGAGTTAATTGAGAGTTAATGCAACGAATCAAATAATTAAATAGTTAATAGAGCCATGTGTAGCTCCTTAAATTTCAGTAATTTCAGTGCAATATTCCACTAAACTGATTCACAATGTCAAAGTGATAATTAATGTTGTTCATCCAATTTTCAATGTTGTCTTTAATGTTCGTCAGCAAATTCCCAATAAAAAATACACCCTGATGAATAAATAAATTCCAAAATCAATCGCTAAATTTATTCAAATTTTCAATTCGCTGATTTACAGATCATTTCAATCGAACCCGAATTGCATATTATAAACTATACTGAAAATATGCGTGTTACAATGTGCATTACATATTACTAAATATAGCACTAGAAGCAGTCTGCCTTACCATTCATTAATGATCAACATTGGACTTAGTATTTATTTTGACATTGAATGTAGCATTTCATACAACAACCACAAATTAGCCTAATTCAAATTCAAATTTTCATATCCTTCTTAAATTACAGGACAAGAGAAAGAGCCGAGTTGTTCACCAGTAACAGATACTAATGTTAGTAAAATTTTCTTCGCTAAACCCAAAATCTAATAATTTTAACAGCAAATTTTATAATTCCAAACTTAAAATACATAAATCACAGCGAATGAGTTTTGGTAGAAACCAAGAGCCAAAGGCCCCCAAAGGCTTAATTATTTTGTATTACGAATAGTTGAAAGTCATCATGTACTGAAATTTAGAAATAAATACACTCAATTTTTTTAAATTACCAATCGATAGGTAAAAATTTGGATTGAATTTATCCTTGGAAAATGCTGTGCTTTTCTATGCTTAAATTAATTATGCTCTAGGCTGAAGCTTGCTACCCCGCAAAAAATCTAAAATTCAGATTAAACCGTTTCCTCTTTCTAGTTTTAATTCCTTCCAGCTACATGTACCACTACTTTTATCTAGGCTAAGCTATAGAATATAACTGTTTTCTGAATATTGAACGGTATCATTTTAGAATCCATAATACACACATTTACATATGCTGGGACAGAGCAAGAACTACAAAGCTGATTTTATAATACACGGAACAATAATGGTAAGAAAAGAAGAGACAAGAACAAATTGTAAGAAAACTTGACACATTTGAATACACATTAGGGTAATTTAAAGCCATTACCTCCACCAACGCTACCTACATTTATAAACATGCCCGAATGACCCACCTGATGCTTAACATAAACTAATTTGCACATTACAAAGCAGTTGGATATAGTAAGTACGAGTAACGATAAGGAACTACATGTATCAACACAACAATACCATATCTTCATGCTTAAAACTATTTTTAATTACATTTAATTAATATGAAGACTTGACGTTGACTTAATTGGAGCTATTGATGATTTCTTCCTTTTTTCTCAAATATACAATGTCTTTTTAACTTGGCTGACCCAAAACCATTTTGAAGTTCTTCCGATTAAACTAAATTTAATTTAATTACATTCTGTACATCTATTTTAATGTATTCAAATTTTGGTGGAGGCTTAATTAACCCAGTTTGGAGGTCAAAGCATGATAAGCATTTTTTCCCTTAATTAGCCTAATTTGCTAAACTTAAACAACAACAAAACAAATCAGTTCTACAAGGCGGCCCTATTCACCTGCTTCTTGCTCTAAAAGGAAACATGGATTTTAACAAACGACATACGTAGTCTGAACTAACCTATACTTAACTGCAGTGTAGAATTGACTTTCACGCTTGATCTACTTGACCACTTGACTTCATCACTGAACTAGCTTATACATTAATTACACTTGCTTCGTGATTACATGCTACGATTTTTTCATCTCTGGTTGATTTAGTTTAATTAATTAATTTTATTTATTAAACACTAACTATGGAATAGGAGGAAACATTTCAAAGTGTTTGGATGATGTCGTACTTTTTGCGTAGGTCAATTTTTTGGTTTTTTGGATCCATTTTGTCTTTCTTTTTAGCAGCCAGTTTAGCTCGCATTTCTTGAGCTGTCATGTTGAAATCAAGGCCGTTGTTGGAGGATTTATTTCCTGATGTTCTGATCCTAGGTTCTTCAGAGTATGGGGTTGGTGAAGGAGAGGCGGAACTAGCTGGAGGTGTCGGTGACGGGCCTAAAGAGCTTTCATTATCATAAGCCATGAATCCGTCTCTCGATTCTTTCGTCAGTGAGTTGGATTTGCTCTACAAACAAAAATAAAATGCATACATCAGAACATTTGAAAGGTTTTAATTTTATAAAACATACATCAAGGATTTCTAATGAAAACTTATGAAATTTTCCAGATATAGGGCAGGTACTGTTAAAATATGATGCCCGTCCCTATCTGCCCCTTGTCCTTGTGTTATTTTAAGCGGAGGAAAAGTTTGATAAAAATAAGTTTAGAAAGTCATCCTTTCTGGAAGACTAAGGTTGAAGACGATAATAATAATTAAACCTCACCTACACTACAATCTGCTTGGCCTCTAACCAGAGGCAAATTAAAAGTTATACTGTACCCCAACTAAAATAATTTGCTTGAAAAACTGCACAAGAAGTTGTTGCTGAAAGCATGTGATCATATATAAGTTTCTGAACTAATGACATAATTTTGACTTCGTGTGACTTTCTAATTTAGGTTTCACACACTAATGAATAAACGCATCACATCACGTTGGCAATGATTAAAATTTGACTCGACACATTCCATCTTTTTTCTAGCGTACTAGGAATGAATATTCAGATTTAAAAATGATTTCCCTCATGAAAATGCAAACATTGATTGTGTTTATATGAAACATTGACACGTTATTTGGATACGTAATATTAATTATAGCACGATTCCATTATAATATTGAGGCATGCCAAGTTAAACTCGCTTTGAGACTCTTATTGTATTAGCATTTCAGGTTTAAGCATTCGTAACATTTGAGGTATTCATCGCATATTTTTAATTGCAACCCCTTTTCAATACATTCAGCAATGATCCATAAAAATACCTAACTTGACACGGTCGCTTTAAAACCATGCAATTCTTTCGGTACAGGACTTTCTTAATTCTGTTTATTGATGACAGCGGAGACATTAAAGGCTAAGACGAAGCCTACACTTGGCCTGATGAACAGGACACTATAGTAGATTATAAATTATTCGTGCATAGTAGATTCCTTGATAGCTCACACTTTCAACTTCTCAGAACGTGAAGTAACCCAATTCTGCGTGCAACCCCGACTATTACGCTTCTGAAGCTTGTATCACGGATGGGATAGAATACAGATTGCTATTTTGTCCTCCCAGTCACATGTATATAGTAAATAATTATTATCACTATCAAATTATTTAAATGAATGCTAAATTGAATTTTCTGACTCGTAAGCTTCGTATAAAATGAAAGTGTTCCTGGTTGACAACGACCGAGCCTTGTGTGCATGATATGGTAGAGAGATGTTCATTATGCAATCATGTGGAATATCAATATCTGTGATCATTCTCCACTAAGCACATTTTTTACAATTCTCCTAATAGTATTATTAGTAATAATATCAATTGAACTATAGGTAACTCAAATTCCCCTCCGGACTATACTCGACAAGCCTAGAAGTCACGGCTTGGCGTACTAGAAATTAAAATTCACTCATAAATTTCATGCCGGGCTAAATTATGCATTAATTATGCTTTAAAAATTTGCTACGTGACAAACGAATAATATAGTATCATTGATTGAGGAAAAGACAATTGGCCGATCAATGCATCAATAGTGTACTTTCAATAAGTGTGATTGCTTAATCACCTTTTGAATGAAAGTCACAAGTAGAGGCTTGTCGTTGTTTGGAGGCTGGGCTCAATATAAAAAAATAGCAACACTCCAATGATATTATACAGCATAAAAAAATTAATGATAATAAAGAGGCTGACAGCGCAGTGTAGTAATGAACTGATTTCTCTTTTTGACAAATACTTGGTCCGATAATTTTCATCCTCTAATCCAATATCTTATTAATAATTCAGTCCGTAAGGTGGTCTAGTTTTGTCATCAGGATCAGACTTAGTGTGAGATTGAGGGATTCATTCCTTGGATATATTACAGCTATATGGGTTTGTTAGGTAAGTGGTTAGGTAAGTTGTGATGGGTGAATGACAGAATGAAGCTTGATTTCCTAATAGGACATAATTGAATGTAAAAATAAGCCATGAAATATGTATATTCATTTGAGGCACGTGTAAAAAAAGTGGAAATCCCACATTTCCTCTAGTTCTATTTTAATAGAGAGAATAAATCCCTCGAATAAAATATCCATCATGTCTCAGTATTTTAATCATCTCGCTGCTCCTTTGAATTGCAGAAAATAAAAATGAAACGGACGACAATTCATCATTAAAACGAGCCCTAACATTTGATGTTCTCAAAATAAGGAAACTGTTAGGATATTCGTCCTTATTTCCTCCCAGAATTACTGTCACTTAATGAAGTAGTCAAGTAGGTAGTAGTATGTCATTTACGAGTTTTGGCTGTTCACTGCTCGAAGGTCGAAGGGTATCCGGACGGAAAGAACAATCTCTATTTCCATGCACTTAGTCCAAGTAGAAGTACTCATACTCCATTGTTACTATACTATTTCATTTCACACAGTTAAAACTACCAATAAAGGGAAAAAAATATCGTACTGAATAGGTGACAGTGGCCTTCAGTCCCGGCACAAAACTCTGAAGCCTCTATTTAAATCTAGAAATTTATATCCGTGAAACATACATGGACGGAGATGCATTCTAATAATAATAATCGTTTGGTAAAGCCTAAAATTGTCTCATGTTACAATGCAACGTATTCAGACTTTAGAGTCAGCTCAATGCTTCGTGGCTTAAAAGTTTACATTTTCAATTGGAAGAAATCAATCCAAATTTTCATGCTTGAAACAAAGTATCAAATGCTTTTGATACTTTTTACAGATTCATTTCAGAAAGGGCGTAAATTTTGCTGTTACGAGAATTATTAAATTTCTCTCACCTCCAGCGTTTAAGCCTTGTTGGATTGGGAACAAAACTCGTGTGGCTTGCAGCTGCAGGTTAATGTGCATTTTATACTTTTTTTTGGTATTTACGAAAGCACATACGTAACTGTATACTCGAAATAATTTAAATTAGTATAGATTTGCTGTTGGTGGTTCTTGTCTGTATTTTATTTTTTAAATAAGCCGAGAAATCCATACCGAATTTGATGAATTTAATTCATCGTACTTTAAAGAGTTAGGATGGACATACTGAAACGTTTACGATTTCTTAAAAAAATTGAGTTGAAATCGAAAAACTTTGATTCTTAGTCAATTTTACTACTTTGTTTTACTAATAAAACTACTGGAAACTTTACTCTTGATATTATCGCACAAGACGGTCAGTTTGGTATTCTAAGGTTCTAGACTTTATTTAAAACATATCCCTTCGGTATGAAAAACACTAATTACAATTTGTTGATAAACAGTTTCAAAATTAGAAAACCTTCAGAGAATATATCATTTAAGTGTTTGTTACCAGCTCTTTATGGTGATCTGAAACTGTTAATAAATCAATAAGAATAATTTTCCAAGGACCACACTTACTTGGAAGTCTTTAATCTGTCAGAATTCTAGGTGCTATAACCGTCTGGCATAGAGAAATAAATAAATAATTTCTAATCGGTCAACAAACCTCATGTACTACAAATTCCAAAAAGAATGTCGTCGTCTACACGCCAATTAAACTTGATCCAGTCATTTGCTCTGGACTTAAGTTTATTCGACTAACCTAATCCAAAATTTAATAAAAGACTTACATTTACTAATAAGGCTGATCCTCAGCTCAGTCGGTCTTTAATCTTAAATACATTTTGAATATAAAATAAAATAACCACAATAAAATCCTAATCCCCGTTTCTAGTTTTACAAAAAGGGTTTGCTATGGCTGTGGAAGCTATAGTCATTACAATGCAGAAATGTTTGTATTTTCTGACTCATAAAAATAAGCAGAACTTAATGGTTACATCTAAAGATAAGATACGGGTTGAAGATTACCTCCAACCTCATTACTTTGGTAAGCAACATGAACTATCTGCAAAAAGTAACCTTAGCTACATGTACAAGAAAATGTATTTTAACACAGCAGAGTCATTGTTATACTAAATGATTAAATAAGTTATCGCAAACTAGCCTCCCTGCTCAGTGTTTGTACAGGCATTTTAAAAGTGTGTACTTAATAATATGTTGCATACGGGTTTAAAGATAACATACAAAGATAATATTGCACAGCATCATCGTCATCAAAAAGCCATGAAGAATTCCAATCCATTTGAAAAGTATTATCTTGTACTTATGTCACATTCTCACATTTGCACAAATTCTATAACTTTCACTCATCAAACCTTTGAACATTAAAATAACATTCTGTACCTCAGTCTGCATTTCATGCTGCACGCCCTCAAATACACTAACTCAGTTTACCAATAATTATGTATCAACAATCAACATGAAGAGAGTTTTATAGATTTTTCATATACTCCTCGCCTTGTCATATTTGATTTGAGCATTCAAATGAGGAAAACTAAATAAGCTAGATTCAAATAAGTTGAATCGACTGTGAAATTTTTTTGCAAGGCCTAGGTGTATCTAAAATTCTCAGTGTTGGATCATTATGATATGTGTTATACTATTATGAAGTTAGACCGGTGAGACTTTCCTGTCATTAAATATCACAATGCTAAGCAAACTTGTGTGCAGAGCCTTGTTTAGCTATTGCATTTAATCAGAAGAACGTGGGTATATTTGCACACAGACTCCCAGTTTGTTCTCATAGCCCAGGGTCAGAGTCACAACCAACTTGGTTGAGACAGAATTTTAAATGATCAGTCAACAGTACGTGAAGGCGATGATGAATACAATTAAGTAATAGTAACATACTATTGTTCTAAAACATTTTAAATAGATGAGGACGAGTCAGAGAGCCAAGAGATTGGAATTTTGACAGAAATTTAAGCTAGTAAACCTCGGCACATACATACGATATTAGATTTTCGTATGGTAGGCACGTAATTTGGGATACTTATAAAATACTACTCGGTACTCCAAGAGCTTCTTGTCTTTTATTCAGGTGAATTAATCATCCCACATGGAAATTAATCGAATGTGAAACTTTTATTGTTTGATCCTTTTTTATTAATTAAAAGCAGAGTAAATAGTTTCTAGAGAATACTGCATTTTTTACAATTAAAATAAATTTTCATTGCTTGCATTCATTTCGCTTTTTTGCCTGAGAAAATTCTTGAAACATGATGAAACTTGAATATCATACTATCAACTAATGAATTTAAAAACATTTGGAGGTCAATTCTTCGTCTTATTTGCTGGAAATGCATCATATGTTTTAACTGTTTCAGTACAATTCAAAACTGTCAATGTATCAAATTCAAAATGTATGGATATATGATAATTTGAAAATATCTAATGAAATTCTGTGGCTGGACTTACGACAACTAAATATCAAAATTAGCTAGAAACACGCAACAATGGCAGTGAGGCTCCTTTTTGTGCTATAAACTTTTAGAATCTTCGTTACCCCTTCGACAAATGAGTATGCAGTCCATGAATGAGTCTGCATTCTTATTTCTTATTTCCACTTCCACCTAGGTCTTCGTAAACTCTTAAAAGGCACGTACAGGTTGAAGTTATAATCTGAGCGGCACCACACTTTTATTGTGTAGATGCAAATGAAGTTAAGTAAATCAGTTTAATACAGAATAACAAACTTTGGAATACCTTGCTGCAAAAAATCATGGAAATTCTGACTGCGGAAACCGCTTTTCTCATGCATGAAGATCCCTCATGAAAAAAAAGTTCACAAGTCTTGGAGATTCTGACTGACTGTGTCAGTGTGACTGGTTACTTCAGTTTAAAAAAAGTATGATAAACTACAGGCTATGTTTGAAGCTCAAATCTGAAGGTCGCATGACAGGACAAACGAAAATGCCTAGTTCTATCAAATTCCGATGTTTTGAATTCGTTTCTTTGCATAAATAAATGTATGAGTCAAGTTTTAAGGCTGGGGAAATACAAAATGTACATTGACTCTGGATTGTTAACATTAGTTGCTACTAAATTTTTGGCTTATTCCACAATTATCTGGTTTTTGTTGTCTTATTCGAGTGAGAGAGGATGAGATTCTCCATTTTAGTACCTTACATAGATATGCAAGCAATGCATTTATCCTCTCCACAAAAAACTATAGGATTAATAAAGCTTGAAAGATTAAAACATCAAAAACTTAAAATATGTCCACGAAAAATCCAAAATCCTTAATTTAGGTAAACTTGGAAGGGATAAAGAAGAGATTAACCTAAAGTGACCTTACGAAATCAAAACTTCTATTATAATTTAGTGCCTTAGTTAAACTTCTGGTAAATGGGTCCTTGACAAGTATTGAAAATTTAAAAATATTCAATACGTTTTCTAATATTATTGAAATCATGCATTCCCAATTCCCATCATCTTAGGTCATGCTTGAATTTTACGGTTAAATTAGAACTAGGACGTAGATGACATTGTGATCGAAAGACGGCCAACCAGAACCCTCACGTGTTGAATGGTGATGAACATTGTGCAGCCATGAACTTTATAGATGTTTTCAAGACTTGTCATTTTTTGTTTTGATAAAACGATTTAAACTCACATGAGAAGAACAGGGTCACATGCAACAGCATTGAAGACTTTAATTGCAAATTACTCGTTTCATTGCTTCCGATCAAATAGTCACATGAAATGTATTCTAGTATTTTCAATAATTTCAATAAAGTTATGCATTTACGTAGATTCAATTGTGAGCTTATTTTTATTACGAAAGTGGCCCTTTTTAAACCAAAAATTGAAATAGAGTTTACAAAAATAAATATTTAAATTGCACGGTGATTAAAAAATTAATTAGAAAATAGGATTAGAGCAGCACACACTAATAAAATATTTTATATTCAGGGTAGAATATAAATCTTTCAGTGCATGTACCACAGTAGTTTCATGCAGCATACTAATTACTTTCTTTTCATCTAATCTCTTTCAATCGCTTTGAAAACCTCCCACAATTTAAGTTCCCTACAAACATATAAAGCTAGTCCCATGAAATTGATTCCCACACCTGCTCCGCCATGGACAAGTTATACAAGCAGACTATCTGTAATCGATAAGTTCATAGCATAGATCTTGTACAAGAACTCAATTGTTGATATGATATCTATTTCTACTGGTTCTAGGGGGGATATAATATAGAAGGAATACAGATACTAGTACAAGTACTGACAGTTAATAGAGTTACTTCAACTTTATGAACTAGTAAAGAGAGTCACTAGTAACAGTATGAACTAAAGATAAGTAAGCAGCTGGAAATAAAAGACAACACCTAGCATCTACTACTAAATAATACTTACCCCTTAATAGCATTACTCTTTTCTGCTTTCTTGTAAATGACTCTACTTATTTACGTCGTTCCTAGTTCATAACTTTACTATATTCCTTTTACTAATTTAATCTTAATACACATAGCATATCTACTAAGCATCAGCGACTCGTGAGCAAATGAAAGGAAAAAGGTAATTTCATAATCAGAAAAATGAAAATGGAAATGGGAAACAATCAACAATCGAACATCGATCAAACGGAAAGGGTTGGTAAATTGGATTAACTCTACCGAGCCTAGTGGACTATCAACAACCCCAGGTGACAGTCCCTACTGGAAGGGGACTACACCTGAACACCGGATAAGGTAAATGAATGCACATGTTCAATGAGGTGCAAGTACCACGAAGGAATCACTGGAATCGGTAGCTTGTACTAGCTGACACAGGGACAACAATGGAGGGCCATACACATACGACTGCTAAGACGGAAAGGACTACAATTAGAAAATCGGAGTCATTGCATATGTGTCAGGGATTTAGCCTCGTTGATTGATCCTCCCTTGCTTATGTAACAAACTCACCTGAACAACCACGTGTCACTAAAAATATTAAAATGGATAACCCTGTTTATTACCACGCACCGCCATCCGCTGTTGATTTTAATTATATGTACGCGTGGGTTTGTCAGATTTCCAGCTGTCTCCGTTCAATGCACATGAGTGGGTGGGTTACTATACTCACGTCACTTCGTCATATTATTATGGGTCATAACTAATCGAAAGTCATGCTGAGGACTGATAGGGGTAAGTGTATGTTATTCGAATCGAATGCTCAAAAAATGGGAACTCAATTGAATAATTACGTTTCAGAATTTGAGAGTTTCAATCACCATCTAAAGAACCTTAATACTTAATTGCCCCACGGATAACTCCATCCTAGGAATTCTGGGATTTATCGCCCATTTACTATAGCTACAGCTACCATGGGATTTTGTAATTAAAATACGGTGATAGCCTTGATTACTAGTAAGTACTACAACCTGCAACTTGCGGCCGCAATATAGCCATAAGCGACATGTAATGGCTAGGTAGGGTAGTTCGCACTAGACTACCCAATGAATGCGCTTGATAAATTCTGGTAATTTACCTGCAATTAGGTGAGTGCACACAAATCATTGGGGGAGATGAATTCGAGAAACAAAAAGTTTGTGCTAATTACTAAGGCAAGTAGAACAACACTTAGCACAATAACAAGGAAGATCATAGAAGACTAACCCTCCTCTTTTTTTATCATTTCACGAGAAATTAGCCAAAAACTATACCAGTTGGTCATACTGTTACGCTTACCTATTTGCTCACGTATTTATAATATCTCTAACTCTCCCTTGATCTCATAAATACTCAAACTTCCTTTTTCTATTTAAAAAAAACTTTTTCTTTGCATCCTATAACATAACTATCAATTATAACTTTAATCAGATTCGGCAGAACATTTTACACTATTTTGTCCAAAAAATAATTTACAATGCTAGGGTTTAGCAATTGATTTGCATACTGTAAATTCTACATGTTCGTCTAGAAATCTACAATGCTGCTGTCAATTAGTTTACATCCCTTGAAGGGTTGCTCAATCCGAACAGATTCAAGTACCGTATAATGCTTCTCGGGCTAATACGAAAAGATCTTAATAGTTTAAACCCTTACAATTAGTTTTGATGCTGCCCACTTCAAGTCGGGAGGAAATTCAGTAGGATTTGGAGCATATAGTGTATGAAAACTAAATCAAGAATTCGTTCTTGAACAGCAAGTAACTTTTCCTGATGCATGTCTGCACATAAAAATCCAAGGGAAGGGTTTATTTTCTCTGTAGAATAACTAGTACCTAAACATCCAGTAAAGAATTCAAGGATTTAGTAGCAAGAACGCAGGATTTTTTTGGTTCGTCGGGGCTCGTGATTATTAAAAGAGTTTTCATGATAGCAACAACCTGCACGCATCCTGAACTTCCAATGTTCTCTGTAGAAGCTTAATATTGGTGGTTAGTAAACTGACATTTTCATTTCTCAATATACTAAACTGTCCAGAACATATAGCATCCTTCTATTTCACAACTTAAAACTTATCATCTTGAATGCCGAAGCTTTCTGAAAGATTCCATCTGATGCAGGGGATGTTGCATGGGAACTCGCTCTAACTATGATTCGTATATAAGAAAGAAATTCCGTCTATTGGTATTTTAAACTGTTAGAAAAGCTAAAGTTTTTGTAGTCCTGTGTTTTGTGCATAATTTTTCCTACCACGTAACTCTAACGCATTATGTAGTCCGTGGTACACACATAAATTAAATATTTAAAAAGATTGCTTGCTCCTGTGTCCGATCTTAGACAATAATGGCTCTGCTAAACGACGACGAGTTTTTATGGTTTCCGCATGTTATCGTAAATTGCAATTTTTCCCAGTTGGTGATGCGTGGATAATTTAGGCTCGTAACCACAACTGTCTCAGCTAAATTTAACCGGGCCCACAGTAAAAACTAAACCCCCCTGGATTTACAATGACAAAATGTGAAGCTGAGCTCATTATAAAACTTGGAAATAATTCTAGCACTACATATACATAATCCAAAAAAAAATTATTTTAAAATCTTTTTGCTGAGAACAGTCAACAGTGTTGATAGTTTCAGAATTGCAAACCTTGAAAACTACTCTCCCTATGATAGGGTAGTAAATATAGGTTACAGAATAATAGTTACTAGCAGAGGGTGACCCAGTCGGGCCACAAAAAAGGAGCGTTTCCAGTGATTAATTGCGAATTTTTTTATTAAATC